>BRYF01000019.1:1642500-1647500 GCA_030159135.1 Actinidia polygama
CATATTATTCCGCAATTGAGTTGTTTGCTTACGTGGCCGGGTCTTGGTTTGACCGGGGCGTGACAGAGCTGCTGCTAGTTGTTGGTCACTATGACATAGAAATAATGAGTTCATCCACCGGAGCAGTTTTTGAGAAACGACTTTCCAATAGTCAATTTAGATGACCGGAAGATCAAAGTGTATGTAGAGAGAGAGAGAGAGAAGAAGCTTAGTCTTAGCCAAAATTGCATACCTTAGAGTGAATAAGGTCCAACTCTATATAGTAGTTCGGTATATGTACGAATGCGCCAATTGTCATATCACGGGACAGACTGCAGCTCGGCAGGTGCCTAAACGCGCTGACTACTGTGTCAGTGAGTAGGCGGTTGTCTCAGCCATGCCCTTAGGGCCTAACTGGTAGTAGTCATCATATCGCCGGTATCTTGATCTAAGTGTGGGGGTATTTAGAAGAGACCTTGTTGTTGCAGTTACCTTCTGTCCCCTAATGTACCTTGAGATTGCCGCTGGCTTTTGCACTTTGACTAAGCTCCGGCACAGTCACTCCATTGAGCTTGCTATAGAGCGACAGCCTAGCAACGTTGCTTACGTAGCTCGGCTAGATCTATCATTCATAGTGTCGAGCATCGTCTCTTAACCGAGCTCTGGCATAGTCTCCCCACTAAGCTTGTTGTAGAGCGATAGCCGATCGATAGTCATTGCCCTAGTTCGGCCAAAGCTTGCACTTGAGTATTTTATCCCCTTACACTTGTGGTATAAATATCTATTAGAAATCAACATAGATATTTTGTACCAACTTGAAAACTTATCTATGAACCTATAAATATTTATTTATTTTTGTACTTTTATACTTTATTCAATTTTTAAGGCGTATGTAGGAATCGAAATTAATTCTCTGAATTATTTTTTTTTATATTATATATTTCTATTAATACCCCTAATTTGTGCTTTCATAATGCCTAAGAAGTGCAATTTTTTATCCAAATGTCACATATCCCTCATCTTGCACGTGTGAGACCTATGTGAGACCGTGACAAAGGATATGGAGGCTCGTTTAACACTCTCCAAACACGTGTCCGATACTCAAATAAAATGTGTTTTATTTTTTTATGTAATTTTTTCTATGACCAATTTTCTAACCATACATCCTACATGCATACTTATATAATTTTTTTCACTTTAATGCACGCATGAAACATGTTGTCGGTCAAAATATACATCATATTGAATGATGATGTACAAGAACAATGACAAATATAAATGATATAAAGACAAATATGTCAACGACCTTTTAATTTTGTAATTATTAATTCTATTAAAACAATCATAAAATATAAAAAAAATTATAAATTTTGAATATATCTTTTTAACACTGTGGACCTTATCGAGAAGTTTAATATTGTAAAAAATTTACGTTGATCAGATACATATCAATATCAATTTATATCAAGATAAATGAGTATGATCCTATGTGCCTCACTCATTTATTAAGTTATAAAATAATACTGAACGAATATTGAACAATGCCCAATCAACATGTTTTTTTACAATACTGATTCTTACAACAGAGTCTACAATATGAACGGTTTAAATTATTAAAATGAGTTCAAAATGAGACCTAAAATATTCGGACTATACCGATGCAGTCAATTTTGGGACTTTAGAGAACTTGAGAGAAGTCAGGTCCTAAATTACTATAATTTTTGAAGTGCCAAGTGTATAGATCACCCAAAAAACTCAACTTTTGACGTGAATTTTGAATAAATAAAAATTAAACGATATAAATAGAAAGATGTGAATCAATTAAATATTGACTATATGTAACACCCTGCATCCGTAAATCCCATTAATTACGTATATTATGACGTGTATAAAAAAAAGGGAGTAATATAAGTTTAAAGGTCTAAATGAACCCATTTAGGTTAGCCAATATTCAAAAGCCCTAAACTTATAAATTCTGCCCAGGATCCTTCTTAGCGTTCGAACGCCAGGATGAGCGTTCGAACGGTCGAGCATTTTGCCTAGGCGTTCGAACGCCCATTGACAGCACATTTGGAGCGTTCAAACGGTAAGGCCAAAAACCCAAATTTAAAGTCTCGCATGTTTCGAACTGTAAGCAAGAGGGTTCGAACGCCATTACCCAGAATCCTTCTAAGCGTTCAAACGCCGAAAAGGAGCGTTCGAACGCCCACAGTGTAAACGGGGAAATAAAAAGGGAACACCAAAGTTAGAATGGGGGAGCCACATGGGATAAAATCCCATGTGTCTCAGCTGATATATACACACATTCATTCCCTCACTCTCTTCACTCCTTCACAACACACACACGGTCAAGAGAGAAAGAGAGAAAATGGAAGAAAGAAGAAAGGAAAAGAAAGAAGGAAGGAGGATGAGAACACCATAGAAACCATTTTTGAAGCTCAAGGAAGCTTGGAAGGAGAGGTATAAAACTCAAAAACCCATATGTATATATATGTGTTGTATGATAGGGTTTTGGGTTATTTTTAATCTTAGAGCCCTTTGATTTTAATAGTTTCTTTCCTCCCATTTTGAGTTATTTTAGTTCCCTTGAGTTGTATTTGGTACCTTAGAAAACTTGAAAAGGATTTGAGTTGATTTGGGAAGCTTTTGGTAAAAATTTGTAAAATCAGCTACTGTTCATGTCACTGAACGCAGAGAGCGTTCGAACGCCCAAGAACAGCGTTCGAACGTCCAAGCGTTCGAACGCCACTAGTAAAACACTTTTGAGCGTTCGAACGCCAGGCCAGAAATTAGGCAGATTTGACCTTTTTCCTTAAAACTTCATAATTACAATCATAGTATGACAGGCCAATCGGGCTAGCATTTGGAGATTTTAAGTACATGTCCAAGAGGGTTGGACCTAGAACGATAATACCTAGATTTAACCAAAAGTTTACATTATGCCGGTTAATTATTATTGTACATAAGAGTGATAATTCCTTCCCTTACATGTAGGAACGCCGAGCGTAGAACCTAACCAAGGAATCCCAGGTGAGTAACACGATGCTATGGACAAAATTATGTATTTTCAAAACGTTTTCAAAGTATATTATGTATGTACAAATGTTTTTCATGCTTTCAATGCATCAAATGTATTTGCAATGTAAATGCCATGTCTTGCAAAAGTATGCAATGTTTATGCTATGTATGAAAACCCATGGATGCTTGGTTTATACGAAAACAAGTATGTTCAAATTATATGCATGTGACACTCGGGGTCCTCACTGACGGGAATTAAACAAAGTCAGCCAGTCCTAAAGGGTAGATGGGAGGACGTGAAATAAAGCCATCTACAAAAGAGATATCTCAGGCCTAAAGAGCCACCCGACCTATATGGTCATCATGTCATGCCGGGTTGTTACGTTTTTATGATATGCTATGTATGTTTATGAAAGCATGTGATGCCATATTTATGAAAGTTAAATGTTCAAGAAATGTATACGATGCTCACATTGCTTACGCTATGCTATGCTATGTATGATATGAAAATAATCCATGGTATTTTACGTTCATGTATTCGTTGTTATTCACTAAGCTTTGGCTTATGTTTTAGAAAAACAAATTTCAGGTAGTCAATCCGAGGAGCCGAAAGGAGGTTGAACAAGTCAGACTTAGTTTTGTAAGCCGAGAGGCCTTATGTTGTATTGTGAGGGCGAGACCCTATGTTATGTATTTAGTCTATGTAAGTTTGAAGTTGATTTGGGATGTATGTAAATTGAAATACATAGGCACAGCTCTGTACACTGTATGGACATACACACTTTGTTATTTTTAGATACTATGACGTTTCCGCGAAAAGAAAAATTATTAGCATTATAAATGCACATGCACAGGTGATCAACCAGAAGAAATGGTAAGTTGGCCTTGGTGGGTCAGCCGCTGGCCATCACGCGCCCACGATCCGCATAGGCCGGGTTGCGGGGCGTGACACTATATATTTTAATTAATTAAAGCTCCAATTAAAAGGTTAACTTTACTTATATTTTATATGATATGATATGATTTACAAGCTTTCACGTCCACCCCATAATGAAATTACAATATTATAGGAAACTAACATGTAGCAAAGATGACTAATTTTATCAAAGTTGCCAACTTGCTTCTTCCCGAATAATATAGCTCTAAATAACTCAGCGGAGGTAATGCGGTAATGCCTGGGAGATGAAATAAAAATGAAAAGACATTCGTATCAAGAGGAGGGGAAATTAGAAATTTAAAATCGTTATACGGAAAAGAGAGAAAAAAACTCAAAAGTTTCTTTTGTTCCACGTCGAATTTTACAACGCATTGTTTTGAGGCCGAGACGTTGGTGAGCCTCGAATCGTTGACAACCAGAGAAACCTGTGGGGGCACAAAAATGAAAGGAGAAACTTCATTCCCGTAAGGGCAAATTGGAGGAACCTTTTTTGCCCTTTTTTATGTATTTTTTGGGTGGGGTGGGGTGGGTGGGGTGAGGGTGTTCGTTATAGTAAATGAAAACTAGCTATCGAAGAACTCAAATGAGCCCATACCGTAGTAAACATCAACCTCAAGTGCATCAATCTGCATTTATTACATTCAAAAGTTCATATAACACTGTGAACCATAGTCAGGCGTTATTTATATCAAACACTATTCAATAAGATTCACATCCACATAGGAGAGAGAATAAAAAAATGCGAATGAAAGAGAACTCAAAAATTACTCACTCAAGTTAAGAATGCCAGAAATGTAAACTATATATGTCAGCTTAGCTGCACAAAATTTTTCTTCGCCAAGAGGATATATCAAGGGTGGTCCATCTTATATAGTAATAACGACTTCTTTACCTGATTTAACCCAAGTTCAAAATGACTTATATTTAAATAAATGGAGCTACTTTTCCCCCCTCACTTTTCCCCCCTCCCGTGTCAGACCCCTCTCCTGGGCCCCACTCCCAAATTTACTCTTGTGCCCTTCCTTCCTTTTATCCTTTCCCCACTCCTATTTTTTTGGGGGGGATA
>BRYF01000019.1:1677500-1682500 GCA_030159135.1 Actinidia polygama
TGTTCTTGGTAGGGTTGCAAGTTTGAATTTGGAACTTAAAAAACTTGATGTGACAATTGTTGTTCTTCATGGTGATCTAGAAGAGGAGATCTGTATGGAGCAACCGGAGGGTTTTGAAGAAAAGGGAAGAGAACACTTGGTTTGTAAGTTGAACAAGAGCTTGATTGGCTTGAAGCAAGCCCCGAGGCAATGATACAAGAAATTTGATTCTTTTATGGTGGATCAGGGATATTCCAAGACCACTTGAGATGTAATACCCCGATCCCACGATTTTCCTTATTCATATAGATTATGACCCGTACACTAGTTAACGAGGGTAATTATG
The DNA here is from genome assembly GCA_030159135.1 of Actinidia polygama. Taxonomy (NCBI): domain Eukaryota; kingdom Viridiplantae; phylum Streptophyta; class Magnoliopsida; order Ericales; family Actinidiaceae; genus Actinidia; species Actinidia polygama. The sequence goes on from BRYF01000019.1 coordinate 1,677,826, forward strand.
ATATTAGGGATCAAAGTGATCAGTTGAGAGACAGAATGCCGTCAAAACTCTAGGTTTTAGTTTCGGCCAAAAATCCTTCCTAGCATTTGAACGCTAGAATAGGCGTTCAAACGCTAGCCAATTTCTTCTTGGCGTTCGAATGCGGCATTCGAACGATCAAGCATGTGACACTTTTTCATCTTTCGGACGTTCAAACGCCAGCCAGATTGGTGTTTAAACGACAATAGTAAAAAGGAACAAAAGTAAGAAAAAGGAAAGAGATGGACAAAGGATTTAACCGAAGGAGGGCACATGGGATTATTTCCCGTGTGAGCCTTACCTTATACACACAAACATAACACACATACATTTACACATAGAAAGAAAGAGAGAGCGAGAGAGAAGAAGAAAGAAGAGGAGAAGAGAAGAATAGAGAAAAGGAAGATAAATGGAAAGAGACAGAGAAGCCATTGTAGAGCTTGGAAGACTCATCCCAAGCAAAGAGAAAAGCCATTTTCGAACTTGGAGTTGGTAAGTCTGAACTTTAACTTGTATATTTGTATATAGGTAGTGTATGTTAGTTTTAGAGACTCCCTTGAGTCTTATTTAGGTTGGAAATAAAGGATTAGGAGTTGAATTGGAGTAAATTGGAAGTGGGGTTGAAAACTCCCAAATTATCAAAGTTAGGGTTTTAAATTTCACAACCTTAGATCCTTTTTGTTTAAATGGTTAATTCTACCTCATCTTGAGTTATTGTTTTCCTTTTTGGTGTATATTTGAACCTTAAAAACTTGAAGAGGTTTGGGATTGTTATTGGATAAGTTTTTTGTGAGTTTTCATACCTTTTCTGCTGCTGCAAATGCCCGGCGTTCCAATGCCTCTGCGGAGGGTTCGAACATCCAGAGAGATGCACTTTTTAGTTTTTCCTAGCATTCGAACGCTAGACTCAGCATTCAAATGCTCTGGCCCAGGCAGCTCAGACACTATTTTGTAGAATGGGCATAACTTTCTCTTAAAAATTTGGATTAATGCACCGTTTAAAACGTTGGATAGTAGACTCATAGACCTTTCTACTCACAAAAATTTTGTACTCTAATTACTTATATATTGGTGTTTAAATTTGACCCAAAATTTATACCAGCAATATTGTTTTACAAAATTTTAGTTCCTTTTTTCATTGTGCATAACTTCTTTATTCGGAATGTATTTTGACCCATGACCTACCAAATTAAAGGTCCTTAAGTCTATTTCCAAATGAGATTGACCTAGGATGTAAAATCAATGTCTTGAGGTGAAAGTGATGCAATGAATGAACTAGTGTTGAGAGAGTAATGTTCTTATCTTGCCTTGTGGTCATGCTCTAGAGAATTTTCTTATTCTTTCATCACGATGAGTGAGGTTTTGACGAATGGTAAACTTGGGATCCTTGAATCTATTTTTAGGGGCGTTGTCCTAGCACGTAACCTATCATAAAACGAAAGTACCCAAGGTCGAGTCAGGAATTTATATTAGTTTGAATTGTTATCATTGAACATAATATTGATGTTTTCGTACCTCACATGTAGGAATGCCTAGTCTAGCACCTAGCCAAGGAAACCCAGGTGAGTAACATGATGCTATGAACAAAATTTTATATTTTTGAAATGTTTTCAATATGTATTATGTATATTCAAATATTTTACATGTTTTGATACATAAAATGAATATGTTACGCTATAAATGCCATGTCTTCTAATGTATGCAAGTATTATTATGCTAATTATCGAAACTATGGACGAACGTTTTAACATGACTATGAAATAATTTTAATGCCTAAAAGGATTTATAATGTATAGTGACACTCGAGGTCTTCTAACGGCATGACCTTAACCTAGCCGTCAGTCCAAAGATAAGGGACGGTAAATAAACTATTCAGCCCTAAGATAGGGGATAATAAATAAACTATTCAGACCTACGATAGAGGACAATAAATAAACTATCTACGTGGGAGACGTCCCTGGCATAAAGAGACCCAGCATGACCTATATGGTTACTATGTTATGCCAAGTTGTTGCACTTTTTAAGCTAAGTTATGATATGCTTACGATCTCGAGCTAAGATACGATATGATCACGATTTCAATTATAGGCTATGCTACGTTTCAAGATATGATATGGTTCAAGTTTTCAAGATATGCTTTGGTTAAATTTTCAATACTATGTTATGAACAGTTTCAAGATATGTATGTTATGTTTATGTTTATAGAACGATTACAAGATATGCATGATATGATTACGAATTTCGAAAAGGTTTCAAGCTCTATGCTACGTTTACAAATCAATGATCTATGGTATTTTCATGTTCATGTATTACTATTATTCACTAAGCAATTAGCTTATGTTTTCAAAAAATCAATTTTAGGAAGCCAATCCGAGGAGCCGTAAGGAAGTCGACGAGCAAACTTTAGGTTTTTGGCCTAAAGGTCTTATGACGTCTTGTATGGGCTAGGCCCTATTTTATGCAATTATGTTATGTATGTTACAAATGGCCATGTCATGTATAATTAACGTCGGCCACGTTATGTACATATGAAGTTTAAAAATACTTAAACACAACTTTGTATACTTATGTGCACATCACATTTCTTATTTTCAGTTATTAAGACGTTTTCATAAAAAATTTATACCATTTTAAATGAGTATGCACAGGTGATCAACCGTATCAAAATAAGTCAGCCTTGGTGGGCCAGCCACCGGCCGGTCACGAGCCCTCGATCTGCATAGGCCAGGTTTCGGGGCGTGACAAAGTGGTATCAGAGCAATAGGTTGACACCGTACACAGAGCAATAGGTTTACACCATAAGCAGAGCACTAGGTTGACACTATAAGATCAAGCTATAAGTTGATATTGTAAGAATAAGTCATGTCTATCAGAGCAATGGGTTGATACTATAAGATCGAGTCATGCCTAGATAGGAATCTAGGATTGATGAGGGTATGTGATACATAGTATATGAGATACGACCTTACTAAAACATAATTTAGCTATTGTTATGAAAAATGTCTAAGAGTTTGATATGTATGTAGTTAGCCATTCCACCAAGGAAGGAAAACTATAGAAGGGCTGTAACGCCCAAAGACTGAATTGACGTATAGAAGGAATCCTAAAAGAAATGGTTCAAGTAGTTCAGAATGCTCAAAGCATATTACAATTATGGTTGTGAGTGTGTTCCCAGTTTTCCAGAGAAATTGTTATTTTGGTGTCATGCTCAAGTACAATGACCTTTGAATTTTAGATGCATGGATGTTCTTAAATTTGGCGTTATATCTGGGGGTTTAGGAATTTAAATTTCTATTGTGGGAGTACGGATTGACCTTCTTAATGGTTCAATCATTTTGAATTTTGCCGTCAGTGACTAATTGATGAGGGATATATGATCATATGAGTTAGTTTGAGTTAATGACTTATTACCTTAGGACTTTTCCTTTGGATGTTTCTATGTATAGTTGAGTAGTAATCATGTGATCTACAGGGAATACTCTAATTTTAATAAACTGGAGGACTTCCACCTTATTGTGGATTTGAAACAAAGACTTGACTTAATACAAAGATAAGAGCAGCTTGGACACTGGGGGACAAACTTTTCACGATTAAAATAATTATGCCTTTAAGGTCATATGATGTGATAGATACCTTTTAGGGACTTGATTATGTCTTTACCTAAGAGATAAAGTGAGTGATATCGATTGGATTGATGTTATGCAGTTGAATTTCATTCAGTATCAGTGGCACCTTTTTGTAGTCATGGTTGAGGTTGTTATTAGGACACACTGGATTTATTCACTATGTATTAAATCATTTTTGGATATGGACTTTGAACAACATTGACCTATGATTTCACTTCCTATTGTTGAGCAATGATAATAAGAGAATTCTAGACAAGATGATTGATGTAGTACACCCTAGTATTGAAGTGAAAATAACTATAGCAGAGTATAATACCAAATTCATAGAGTTGTCTCTTTATGTCGTACATAGTATCGTTGGAGTCTCGCAAGGCGAGAAAATTTGAAGCAAGGTTGCGATAGAATAATTGAGTTTTGAGATATATGATAATTGGAGTATAGTATAGATTGGACCATAGTGCAGGCAATGCAAGGGCCTGCTAGCACGGCTGACACTAGGGCAGCCATAAGGGAAACTTTGAACGAGACTAGGAAAATTTCAAATCTGAAATCTCAACGTGATGGTACAAACATTCAGTTTGAGGAATGTTTTTTTTTAAGAAACCAAACGGTTCTATGTCACGGTAGTAGTATTTTGTTAAGTCTTCATCTACCCCTTTGGTAGTGTTATTTGGCCAAGCATATCAGGGAAGGTCGATTTGTTTTGGTTGGCACCAATAGGGGCACCATGTTGTGGGTTGCCCATTGAAAGGGGCAGTAGTGGCTACCGCAACAAAAGGGTCAACCCCACAGTCAGATGCATGAGCAATCATCAGTTAAGAGATCACCTACTTGTTTTTAGTGTGGTCAAGTTGGACATTGGTCGGTGCGAAGAATGTAATTATGGTTATGATACAAGACATTGTGGTAATCCATGGTGTTTATTCGTTGAGATTTTGTTCTAAACAGTTTGTTTTTAATTGCATGACTTACGTGTTTGAATATATTGAACTTGAGGTGAACAACTTGCAGGTAATGATTTAAAAATTGAG
>BRYF01000019.1:1690000-1692500 GCA_030159135.1 Actinidia polygama
AAAACAAAATTATGGATTTCCAAGACCTACCGGAACTTGAAGGCCAATTTGTGCAATGCTGTCCATGAGGTCCTTTACCTTCGGTTGGTCATTGGCTTTCGTCCGCATGAGCGGCCTTCGAATTTTGTCGAGGATAATTATTGGATTTTGGCTAACTTCAGGTTTGGAGTTCCAAATGATTGACCATCCTTTCCCATAGTGTTGCTTCCCAATATAACTTTTGAGCTCCTAAGGTAGGCCTTAATGGCTCTCAGAATTTGTGTTTTGATGGCTATAAATACCTTAAGTAGGCTATGTATTTTGTGTGGGAAAAAGGGAGGAGAAGAGATATAGAGTGAGGCAGAGAGAGGGTGAGGAAGGTGGTGGTTGCTCTGCCACCACTAGACCACTAGTTGGAAGTAGAAAGGAGAAAAGTGATATAGATCAGAGGTAGAGAGTGTGAAGGAGGTGGTGGTAGCTCTGTCACCACCATTGAGAAAGTGAGATACAATATGTGTCTTGTAATTTGTAAATCTTTCTCATATAGTGAATCTGTTGCATCACCTGAGGACATAAGCAAGTTTTCGAACCTCATAAATATATGTCTATGTTTGTGCATGAGTGTTTCTATGGGTGTGTGTGGTTTTTGTTAGGTTTTGGGCACAACAATTGGTATCAGAGCCCAGGCAGTATTTAGGTTTTTGGATTTGTGTTCTAAAAATTTTTGAGAACACAATCGTGTTTGTCTCGAGGAGACGAATCAATCCAAATCGATGAATGGTGTTTTTCATTCATACTTTCATTCATTCATGTATAGGGTATATATAGATGGTGTACATGACTCAATATCCTATAGTCAAGCTAATTATATCTGTTAATTATGGCAAAATAATCACCTATAATCAAGCACTATAATCAAGCGTAATCACCTAAGAATGGGAAAGGATAATTACAAAGATTTGTATAGCTAATATCCTAATATTTCAACACTCCCCCTCAATTTGGTGCATAGATGTTACGCATGCCCAACTTGTCTATGAATTTTGAGAACACTCGACTTGAGACTACTTTGGTGAGGATATCAGCCAGTTGATCTTCTGATAGAATCTTAGGCAATTCCACAATCTTATCATCGAATTTCTCCTTAATGAAGAATTTGTCCACCTCGACATGTTTTGTATGATCATGTCGTTCTGGATTATGAGAAATATCACATGCTGCTTTATTGTCACAAAACAATTGAATTGGTTGCCTAGATAGGTAACCCAAATCTTGTAAGAGGAGTCTTAGCCATAATGACTCATATTCTGCTTCTTACTTTTCCATGTCACAAGATTACCACCTACAAAGGTAAAGTAACCAGATGTAGATCGCTTATCATCCACTGCACCGGCCCAATCAGCATCAGTATATACTTCTATACTTTGATGATCAACAGTTTTGGTGAACAAAATTCCTTTCCCATGAGCATTCTTCAAATACCTCAAAATGTGCAAGACTGCATTCATATGTTGTTCTCTGGGCTATGCATGTATTGGCTCACTACACTCAATGCATAAGCAATATCTGGTCTTGTATAAGCTAAGTACATTAATCTCCCCACAAGTCTCTGGTATCTTCCCTTATTGGTCGATACTTGATTAGGTTCAACACACAATTTCAGACCTTCTTCTATTGGTGAATCAACAAGTTGACATCTTATCATTCCAATCTCCTGTAAAAGATTTAAGGCATACTTTCTTTGAGATAGAAAAATTCCTCTACTTGATCGAGGCTTTTCAATATCAAGAAAGTACTTCAAAGGACCTAGATTTTTCATTTCGAATTCTCTAGACAGATAAGTCTGTAGAGCTTTTCTTTCTTCAGAATCATTTCCTGTAACTATCATGTCGACCACATATACGATGAGTGTCGTAATTTTACCATGTTGCCTTTTTAGGAACAAGGTATGATCCGAATTACTTTGATGGTATCCAAAAGCTCTCATTAACTTTGTAAACCTCCCGAACCAAGCTCTTGGGGATTGCTTCAACCCATACAATGACTTCTTCAATCTGTACACCTTTTGACTTTGCTTTTTTGACACCATGCATCCTGATGGAAGATCCATATATACTTCTTCAAATAACTCACCATGCAGAAATGCACTTTTCACATCGAACTGTTGTATTGGCCAATCCAAGCTTGCAGCTAAAGACAGTAATACTCAAACTGTGTTGATCTTAGCTACAAGTGCAAATGTATCTATGTAGTCAATCCCATAAGTTTGAGTGTACCCTTTTGCTACCAATCTTGCTTTAAATCGTTCAATACTACCATATGCCCTGTACTTCACAGTATAGATCCAACGACACCCAACCGGCTTCTTTCCTGGTAGACATTCTACAAGTTCCCATGTAGATAATTGATTTACAAATGACTTATTTGATTCAGACAAACATTGGTTAGACACATAGTTGCTCATGGGATATCTGACCTTGCTAGACAGTTCAGGTTCATATGTGGGTTTAGGAATACCTCT
>BRYF01000019.1:1697500-1702500 GCA_030159135.1 Actinidia polygama
TAAGATTCCTGACGTCTAACTTGACTGTCGAAGGGCAGTTTCTGGAAACAGCTCCGGCGGTGGGTCTCACTATTCTTGTGCTCACAAGCAAGGCATCGCAGGTCAGTCGCTCAGGAGGTTAGAGCAACCCACGCAGCCGTAGGATCGTCTCGGCTGTCTAGCCTCAATTTTCTTTCCTCTCTTCATATAATTATAACCCTACAATTGGCGTTGTGTGGGAAATCAATTATAGACATTCGCCAAGTTGTTTCTGATGGCGTCATATAGTAGCAACCGCTCAACCAGTCGTGAAATTTGGAGGGAAACCCCTCATGCACCTAAAACACCTGGGCGCAGGGGGGTAAACTACCTGAGGACGCGCAGAGAGCGGTTGAGGCCCCCTCTGGGCAAAACCCGGGTCGATTGCTCCCTAGAGTGGCAGATAGTCGAGACATAACCATTGAGTACCTGCAAAGGTAGTTGGCCAAGCTGACTCAGATCATGTTTTATAACAGGATGATGAGGCCAGTCGAAACCATCCTACCTAGGAGAGTAGAAGGCCAGATCAGAGAACCGACAATACCCGTTCGGGAAGGTCAGGACAAGAAACAACATAAATGCACGTGAGTGTGGACAGCCACACTAATAGCAAGAATGTGGCGATGAGCAAGCAGATGAGGTCACCCAAACGAACTAGGTCCGGGGTGGATCTCCGGGATGTGCTCAACTCCAAGCGAAACTGAGAGGGAGAATTGCGCGCCAAAACAATGGCTGGAAGGCAGCGGACGAAAGCAAGGAGGTTCCTGCGGGCTTGGTGATTCGCACAGCCCGCGGCGAGCAAAGGGAAGACGCACCCAAGTATCAGACTCCGTTCTCTCGAGAAACCGAAGGACTGGATCCCCCTAAAAAGTTTACACCATCAAAGTTCACATTGTACAATGGCAAATTAGATTCGAGGTCCCACGTGAGCCATCTCAGGAAAATGATGGCCTTGTAGAACCACATGGATGCCCTGATGTGCTGGGTATTCCCCTCAACCCTGGGGGATCTCAGCTTAAAGTGGTTTGGCAAGCTTCCCGCGAGGTAAATGGAGAGCTTTCATCAGCTGATCGAGTCGTTTGTGGCCTGGTTCGTCATTAATACCAAGGTGCCGAAGGGCGTGGGCTCTCTACTAACACTGAGAAAGGGAAAGAATGAATTCATTCACAACTACAACAAGCGGTACTAGGAAACATACAACAAGATTGAAGAGTGCTCTGAGGAGCTGGCAGTGGCGAGCTACAAGCTCGGGCTGACTCTTGGGGAGAGGCTCTGGAAAAACCTGATGCTCAACCCTCTAGTCGGCCTCTAGGACCTCATGTCTCTGATCGAGATGTTCGCCCGATTGGAGGACAACGTTAGGCAAGCTAAAAAAGTTATGGGGAGACCCACTAGGGGTGAGGGACAGTTCAAAAGGCAGAAGGAAAATCCAATCGATTACGAGTCCCGAGCGAGGCAAGGGATCAACGTGGTCTTCAAAGAATCGATACACAAGCTCCTTACCCGGATTTGAGACAAGCCGTACTTCAAGAAACCCGAACCCATGGGGGGAACCCCAGGAAACACAACCAAAGGTGGAGATACTCTTTCTATGAAGAAAGAGGCCTTAGAACTAACATTTGAGGGGCTCTTAAATTTTTCTTGGACCAGCTGATTAGAGACGGACACTTGAAAGAGTTCGTTGATGAAGGAAAGACCCGAGCAGAAAAAGACGAGGCCAAACCGAACCTGAGGTTTGATCGAGGTAGAGACGACGAAGCCTACCCAATGGCGGACGAAAAGGAGGATATACCCCTGGGAACTATTCACATGATTAGGGGCCCACACCACCCAGATCTTGAGAATAAAATTCGGGAAGAGATTCGGATGGTAAGACAAATGCACGAGGTCCTCTCGGTCCATTCTCCGGTTAAGAAGCCGAGGGTAGCAGTAGCCGAGCCAGGGAGCCTAACATTCACCAGAGACGACCTAGAAAGGGTGCAGCACCCCCAATCTGACCCCCTGGTCATTCAACTCAAAATGAACAATTACAACGTAAGGCGGATCTTAGTGGACACGAAAAGTTCGGTTGAGGTGATGTATTATGACCTTTTTAAACAACTTAAACTCTCCCAATCAGACTTAAATCCAGTGAGAGCTCCCCTAGTCGGTTTTAACGCTCAGTCTCACTGACCCTTGGGAATAGTGACCCTCAGAGTTTGAGCTGGGTCCCAAGAGCTGGTGACAGAGTTCAATATCGTAGACATCCCCTCCTTGTATAATGCAATTATTGGCAGAGATTGGATGTACAAGATGAAAGGCGTGGCTTCCAAACTTCACCAAGTCATCAAATTCGCCACTCCCCGCGACAAAGAAACCCTTTATGGAGATCAGGTAGCGGCCAAACAGTGTTACCTCGCTACGGTCTCCTCGAAGACGACCATGAAAGAAGTGCAATTGGTCGAGAAAAAGCACGAAGTCCTAGAGGACGTCGAGAGGATCCTTGAGGCTAAGGTCGTGAAAGACCTAGTATGCTTCGAACTGGATGAGCCAAGCTCAAATCGTTTCTTTCTCATGGGAGCAAACCTAGAAGAACGAGAGAGAACCGAGCTCGTCCAGTTCCTTAAAATAAATATAGAGGTCTTCACGTGGACACCTTACGAGATACCCGGGATAGACCCAAACTTCATTAGACACAAATTGAACATTCCACCGGATGCCTTACCAGTCAAACAAAAATGAAGGAGATCTGCAACCGAGCACATTGATGCAGTGATTGAGGAAGTGGAGAAATTAAAAGAGGCGAGTGCAATAATTGGGGTTCTTTATCCAAGTTGTTTGTCCAACACAGTCGTGGTGAAGAAGAAGACCGTCAAATGGAGAGTGTGTGTGGACTTCACAAGCCTCAACCGAGCTTGTCCTAAAGACTGCTTTCCATTGCCCAAAATTGATCAACTGGTGGACTTTACCTCGGGTCCTGCCTTGATGAGCTTTTTGGATGCATAACGAGGTTACCACCAGATTGCCATGCACAAGCCCGACCAAGAAAAGACCTCATTCATCACCCCTGAGGTGTTTTTTGCTACAAAGTCATGCCCTTTGGTTTGAAGAACGTTGGGGCCACATATCAAAGGATGATCCTAGGTAAGACCATGGACGCTTACATCAATGATATGGTGGTCAAGATTAAAGAAGAGCCCAACCACATCAGGGACTTAACCGAAGTGTTCGACATATTCAAAAGGCATAAACTGAGACTAAACGAGGCAAAATGTGCCTTCAAAGTGGGTTCAAGGAAATTCTTAGGGCACCTAGTGACAAGGCGAGGGATCGAAGCAAACCCAAAGCAAATAACAGCGATCAACTACCTCGTCAGCACAAGAACTGCGAAGGAGGTCCAGAAACTGACTGGAATGGAGGTGGCACTAAATAGATTAATTAGTAAGTCCTCAAACAAATGTCATACATTTTTTAAACTTCTTTTCAAAAATATAAAGTTTTCCTGGAATGAGGAGTGTGAGCTAGCACTCCAAGAGTTCAAAAAATACTTAACCCAACCACCGCTTCTTTCTACGCTGGATGAGGGAGAGTTGCTCTATGTTTACCTCGCCATCTCAAAACACGCTGTTAGTTCAGTACTGTTAAGGGAGGTGGACGGAGAGCAGCGCCCTATCTACTTTGTCAGCAAAACGTTTACAGATTGCCAGACAAGGTACTTCCCACTGGAAAAGCTCGTTCCATCTTTCGTCTTAACTTCGCAAAAACTCATGCACTATTTTCAAGAGCACCCCATAGCCGTATATACCAAGTTTTCACTTCAAAACATTTTATCGAAAGCAGACCTATCTAGCGATTTTCAAAATGGGCCATTCATTAAGCTCAGACACTCTGACATAAATTTTTTGCCAAGGGCGACAATAAAAAGACAGGTGCAGGCGGATTTGTGGCAGAATTTTTACCTCGCGTTGTGGGTCCAGGGCAAGGTTGCCTTGTGTATGCACACAGCAGGGAGGAAAGTTTGACGGTAGGACCTTTTGAAAACCAACCAGCACCAAGCTCAAGCGTGGGAACCACTAAACCTCACATTCTATTCAACACGAGCTGACCGGCAGCGTTCGAACGCTGGGAACACCAATCCAAAACTTGTGCTTGGCGTTTGAACGCTGGAACACAAAGGAAATGGGCATTCGAACGCCAAGAAAAAAAACTGGACAGCAGTGTTCGAACCCTCTGTGTAGCGTTCGAAGATACCGAGGGATAAAAATTGAATTTTGCCTTACCGTTAGAACCCTCTATGCAGCGTTCGAACGCTAAGGCAACGCTAGACATGAATTTTTGCCTTAGCGTTCGAACGCAGAAAAGAAGAACAAATCAACATTCTAACGCCAGCAAGAAAATCTCAAAAAATGCAATTAGCGTTCTAACACTGGATGGAAGGCAAAGTTAGGGTTCGAACGCCAAGAGTAAAACTGGGCAAAGACCTAAACCTACTAGGACTCGGATTTGTAACTTCTATAAATACTTCTTTACGAATTTTTTTAAAGAGGACGTCATAATTTAGGGTTTTTAAGTTGCCTAACTTAAAGATTCATTGTCTTTCATTTAATTCTTGTAATATTTACATTTAATTCAAAGTGTTGATTAATTTAGTTTACGGTTTGGTTCAATCACATGTATTTTTATCTTTAATTCAAGTTTGACAACTCTTTTCATTAATTTTTAGATTTAGTTTATTAGAATGCATTCATTATCGAGTTATTTGATTTCAAAGCCATGAATGGCTAGTTCTTTTAACTCGGGATCGATTGTAAAGGTCAATCGAGGATCGAGGATAAACAATTGAGGTATTTAATTTTACCGTTAGATCTTTTTAGTTTTTCTTCTTATTCTTTTATATTCTAAATACTTTCAAAAACTTGAGAGCCTATTATGTTCGATCGCCATACTCAGTATATATGCTGCCTTATAACGTTTATGCATGAGTTAGGTTCGACATATTCGTT
>BRYF01000019.1:1710000-1712500 GCA_030159135.1 Actinidia polygama
TTCAAATAAAATAAATTAATACAAATAATCATTATACTTCAAGTCTTTCTCCTGGCCCATCTCGCACTACCCGGATTCCCTCATCCGCCTAAAAAATTATTTTAAACAGGCAAGTATACAATACAACTGGAATATGTTCAACAATCAATAACTCATCAAAGAACTCATACCTGGTTTTTCCTGGTACATGATTGGTGGTCGGCCTCGCCCACCTGACACAGCCTTTCTGGCTTTACCCGATGCTAAAGTTATTTGCAAGCTCACCCAGTCCATACCATTCAATACCATGGCACTTTAACCAATATGCATCATGATTTCAATAATGTCATGAATTTTAATAAATCTCATGAATTTCAATAGATAACACACTTGCTCAATATAGTACAAAATCAGATAATTTAATAAATAACTCTGGAATTTTAGAAAGTATATTGTATAACTTGATTGAATTTTAAATATTGTCAAAATTATACTTCAGCCCCTCCAACTTTTAAATAATTATATTATTTAAGTGTAGTTTTTAATTTTATCCAAAAAATCATTAATCTTTCAACTTAACCCCGAAACGTATTAACTGGATTGAATTTAATTCCAACAATTCATATAAATTTTCAAAATGTAAAGTCGGGGTATTACAATATATATTCAACTTTGTTCTCAAACTTAAAATTTAATTCCGAAATAATCTATTTGTCCTCTCATCACTACAGCTTTATAATATTATCTAATAAATTACTCAATCCATAGTATGTTACAAGAGAATAAAAACTTGTCAATAACTCCAACCATTAACCGTCCATATGACTGCAGTACTATATTAAAATAATAAGTTTTTACATGCCCACACATCTACTATACCATCAATGTTTCCTTATCAATGCTCCGATCAAGGTCTTAATCTCCCATTTATCCTTGCTAATTCATATATAACATTCACTCATCCGAATAAATTTACAATTTAGAATACTATCTATCAATCCACAGTGATGCCAAACTAAGTCCAAATACATAATTGATATATATATATATATATATATATATATACATACATCTGGAAACTCATGACCATATATATACACTATATTTTTATTTTTAAACAAATAACTATTCCATCCCCCGAATACACGCTGAAAGAACTTCATTTCTGAAAACCAATGTACACAATTCATACTTAGCATGCAACCAATAATCTTATTAGAGTTTACATCACAATCGTCAAATGTTCCTCAAACACTTTTTCTTGTACTCTTAATACTATTTCACATCACCCTTCTTTGGTATTAGTCTTCTAGTACCCCACCAAATATCCACTCTTTCAATTAGTACTTCATCGTAATCCATCAAAATAATTTACTGTTGATAAACTAATCTCATATTGTGATAACAATCTCAAATAAACTTTTAGAAATTACCTCCGTAAAATGACACAAAGTTGTAACCTTCACGAAATAAATTACTCTCATTCACCCAGATGATAAAAAAACCTCTCAAATATGATTTTATCTCCTATTGAAATTTTAATACATAAAATAATGCCCAAAATACTCACTACCCCAAAAATTATTCTACACCACTCGCACATGTCATTCCCACCTCCAATCTTACATGCATATACACAACGTCCTAGAAACCAAAATGGCTAATCACATCAATTATACTCGAAAGGTAGTGCAAAACCATAAAATATCACTAAATAACCCCACGCTGAAAAAGAAATAACTAGCAAACTATATCCCCACTCTAAAAAGCAATCGATAATCGTCCAAACATGGTAAGTAAAATTTCCAAACAGCAAACACTACATTTCCATAATCATCTCGTCTGCATCGACTAACAATCGATTAAAAGATAATTCAAACTATTATGATGACTAGGATCACACAACATCACTATTAGGGGTCCCAACATTTTAATTAAAACAATGACAAGTAATCTCAACATCATAACAACTACGATAAACAAACAAGGCTTTCGGATTGAGGTTGCGTTTCATAAGTTAGGTCTAAATAAAATTGTATAGGTAATCAAGTTTTCACATTCAAATCAAGAATAAAGCAATATTAAGGAATGGGGACTAAATTAGATATCTGACTTGAAGTTGCATCGGCCAAATGCACTTCAACACAAACATCCAAGATCAGCCACACAACAAAGGCTCCAGAATAAAAAAAAGGAATAAAGGTAGTCCATCAGATTATTCTCTTACTACAATGATCGAAAACCAAACAAAACTTGACAACTAACTATATCTAAAGACAACCAAAATCTTAACCCAATCAACGACACAAGAATCAATAACGTACATTTTTTGACTTAAAAAAATTAGACTTCACATATACTGCGTACTCTCAATATTATGATAGTTACACATCAATATTCTTAACTTTTCATATCATCACGACAACAATATTGAAAATAAGATGAACATGTGCATGCTCGACTACCTTATCCCAACATATAATCATCTCACCAATTATGACTTAAACAACCTCATGAGACT
>BRYF01000019.1:1720000-1730000 GCA_030159135.1 Actinidia polygama
TTATAGTATTTATTGACGATATCTTGGTGTATTCTAAGAGTTTTGTAGAACATGAACAACATCTGAGGATGATTTTGCAAACCTTACGAAATAGGAAATTGTACGCCAAACTGAAGAAATGTGAGTTTTGGCTATCGAGTGTGACTTTTCTCGGACACATCATCAGCGTAGATGGAGTGTCTGTTGATCCTCATAAGATTGAAGCCATTGTAAATTGGTCGAAGCCAACGAATGTAATAGAGGTCCGAAGTTTCATGGGTTTAGCCGGGTATTATAGGAGATTTGTGAAAGACTTCTCTAAGATTGCAACACCTTTAACCCAGCTTACGCGAAAGAACGTTCCATTTAAATGGAATGAAAAGCAAGAGAAAAGTTTTTAGATGTTGAAGAAACGATTAGTATCCGCACCTATTTTAACCCTACCTTCAGGAACTGATGGTTTTACGATCTACAGCGATGCGTCACATAGAGGGTTAGGATGCGTATTGATGCAACATGGAAAAGTAATTGCCTACGCCTCAAGACAGTTAAGACCGCATGAGAAGAATTATCCAACTCATGATCTAGAATTAGCCGCAGTGGTTTTTGCCTTGAAGATTTGGCGCCACTACTTGTATGGAGTAACGTGTGAAGTCTTCACAGACCATAAGAGCTTGAAGTACCTTTTCACTCAGAAGGAACTGAATATGAGACAGCGCAGATGGCTTGAATTGATCAAAGATTATGACATCCTTATTCAGTATCATCCGGGAAAAGCTAACGTCGTAGCCGATTCTTTAAGCCGAAAGTCGACGGTCAATCTAGCATGTCTAGTTACGTCGCAAGTGCCTTTAATTGTTGAATTGGAGAGAGCAGAGATCGAGGTCGTTGCACCAGAAACAAATATGATGCTTATGACTATAATTGCTCAACCAACGTTAATAGAAATTGTGAGAATACAACAACCGGAAGATCCATACTTGTGGAAAATTTATGAGGAGATGCAAGTAAATCCTAAGCCCGACTTTACGTTACAAAATGGAGCGCTTAAAATTCGTGATCGGCTATGTGTTCCGAACATACCCGAAGTCAAAAGACAAGTGTTAGAGGAAGCCCACAGTACTAAGTTCACGATACACCCAGGAGGAACGAAAATGTATAGAGATTTGAAGACAACGTTTTGGTGGCCAGGAATGAAAAAGGAGATAGCGGAATTTGTATCACAATGCCTACAATGTCAACAAGTTAAAGTAGAACATCAGAGACCAGCAGGGTTACTGCAATCGTTGCCAATGCCAGAATGGAAGTGGGAACACATCACGATGGATTTCGTAGTCGGACTACCGAATTCGCCACGAGGCTGTAATGCCATATGGGTTATTGTAGACCGTCTTACCAAGTCAACGCACTTCTTGCCAGTGAAGACTACGTATTCATTGTCAAAATACGCAAACCTTTATATGGCAGAGATTATACGACTTCATGGTATGCCTGTTTCGATAGTGTCGGATCGAGATCCGAGATTTACGTCTAAGTTCTGGAAAAGTTTACAAAGAGCTCTAGGCACTGAGCTAAATTTTAGCACCGCTTTCCATCCGCAGACGGACGGGCAGTCGGAGAGAACCATCCAGTCTTTAGAAGACATGCTACGGCTATGCGTACTCGATTTCCAAGAAAATTGGGAAACACACTTGCCACTCGTGGAATTTGCTTCTAACAATAGTTTTCATGCAAGCATCGGAATGGCACCGTATGAAGCACTATATGGAAGAAAATGTAGGTCGCCCGTGTGTTGGACCGAAGTAGGAGAACGACAGGTATTAGGCCCAGAGATTGTCCAAATCACGACTGAAAAGATCAAAATGATTAAACAGAGATTACAGACCGCTCAGAGTCGCCAGAAGAGTTATGTAGATGTACGAAGGCGAGAGTTAGAATTTGAAGAAGGTGACCACGTGTTTTTGAAGGTATCTCCTTTCAAAGGGATAAGTCGCTTTGGTAAAAAGGGAAAGCTGAAGCCGAGATACATTGGACCGTTCCAAGTTCTTCAACGAATTGGAGCCGTCGCTTATCGTATTGCTCTTCCACTGGAACTTTCACACGTTCATGATGTCTTTCACGTCTCGATGTTACGGAAGTACATCCATGACCCTACACACGCGATTAACCATTATCCTTTGGAAGTAAGCGAAGATTTAAGTTACGTCGAAAGACCGATCGAAATTGTTGATCGTCGTGACCAAGTTCTTAGGAACAAGGTCATACCTTTAGTACGAGTGTTATGGCAGAATCACACGTGGAAGGAATCGACTTGGGAACGAGAAGATGAAATCCGAGATCGATATCCGTTCCTCTTTGAATGAACGTTGTCATGAGATGAGGTATGTTAATTCCACTTCATAATATCAGTATTTATTTTCAATCTTGATTAACACTTCATTGATTCCAACTGCCCAAACATCTCGGGGAAGGCCGACTTGTTTAGGGATAGTATAAACCAGGTTACCCTATTGTAGGCTGCTCCACTGAGAGGGCAGTAGAGGCAGTCGCAACGGGTTAAACCCTATCAAATATATTAGCTATAATAAATTAGACGTTCGATGAAGCGAAGGTTTTTATCAGAGTGAGCAACGAAAGCATGATGGTGTTAGCCAAGTTTGAGGACAAACTTTTATAAAGGAGGGGAGAATGTAACACCCCGCATCCGTAAATCCCACTAATTACGTATATTATGACGTGTATAATAATTAAAGGAAGTAATATAGGTTTAAGGGTCTAAATGAACCCATTTAGATTAGTCAATATTCAAAAGTCCTAAACTTATAAATTCTACCCAGGATTCTTCTTAGCGTTCGAACGCCAGGATGAGCGTTCGAACGATCGAGTATTTTGCCTAGGCGTTTGAACGCCCATTGACAGCACATTTGGAGCGTTCGAACGGAAAGACCAAAAACCCAAATTTCAAGTCTCGCATGTTTCGAACTGTAAGAAACAGCGTTCGAACCCTACCAAGCCAAATCCTTCTAAGCGTTCGAACGCCAAAAAGTAGCGTTCGAACGCCCACATTGTAAACGGGGAAATGAAAAAGGGAACACGAAGTTAAAATGGGGAAATTACATGGGATCAAATCCCACCCAACTTTCACAGCCACACATATACACATATTCATTCCCTCACTCTCACAAGACACA
The DNA here is from genome assembly GCA_030159135.1 of Actinidia polygama. Lineage (NCBI taxonomy): Eukaryota > Viridiplantae > Streptophyta > Magnoliopsida > Ericales > Actinidiaceae > Actinidia > Actinidia polygama. The sequence continues at coordinate 1,723,171 of BRYF01000019.1, forward strand.
CACACACTCACGGGTAGAGAGAGAGAGAGAAGGAAAAGAGAAGGAAGAAGAAAGGAAAAAGGAAGAAGGAAGGAGGATGAGAACACCATAAAAACCATTTTTGTAAGCTCAAGGAAGCATTGAGAAAGGTATAAACACATAATCCATGCATTTGAACATATATGTATACTTAGGTTTTTAGTTATTTTGAAACTAGATCTACTAAGTTAGGTTTCGAATTAAAGGTCCATTTTAAGGTATGATAGTGTCCTTGAGTGGTGTATTGTACCCTCAAAATATTGGAAAGATTCAAGTTAGCTGATAGTGATTTGGTAGAAAATTCAAGAACCAGTCACTGTTCATGTCACTGGATGCAGGGAGCGTTCGAACGCCCAAGAACAGCGTTCGAATGGCCAAGCGTTCGAACGCCACTGGTAGAGCACTTTTTAGCGTTCGAACGCCAAGACCATTTTTAGGCAGAATTGGCCTTTTTTCTTAAGACGTAGTAAATTCAACCATAACATGTTAAACCCTTTAACTACCTTTTGAGAACTTAGGGTACATGTTTAAGATGGTTAGACCTAGAACGAAGGCAATTAAGTCAAGTCGAGGATTTTTATCAATTTGATTTGTAACACTAGCCTTATTGAACATAGTAATGACGTATTGTCCCTTATATGTGTAGGAACGCGAAGTCTAGAAACTAGCTAAGGAGATCCAGGTGAGTAACACGATGCTATGAACAAAATTATGTATTTTCAAAGTATATTATGTATGTACAAATGTTTTTCATGCTTTCAATGCATCAAATGTATTTGCAATGTAAATGCCATGTCTTGCAAAAGTATGCAATGTTTATGCTATGTATGAAAACCCATGGATGCTTGGTTTATACGAAAACAAGTATGTGCAAAAGTATGCATGTGACACTCGGGGTCCTCACTGACGGAAATTAAACAAAGTCAGCCAGTCCTAAAGGGTAGATGGGAGGACGTGAAATAAAGCCATCTACAAAAGAGATATCTCAGGCCTAAAGAGCCACCCGACCTATATGGTCATCATGTCATGCCGGGTTGTTACGTTTTTATGATATGCTATGCATATTTATGAAAGCATGTGATGCCATGTTTATGAAAGTTAAATGTTCAAGAAATGTATACGATGCTCACATTGCTTACGCTATGCTATGCTATGTATGTTATAAAATGATCCATGGTATTTTACGTTCATGCATTCGTTGTTATTCACTAAGCTTTGGCTTATGTTTTAGAAAAACAAATTTCAGGTAGTCAATCCGAGGAGCCGAAAGGAGGTTGAACAAATCAGACTTAGTTTTGTAAGCCCGAGAGGCTTTATGTTGTATTGTAAAGGCGAGACCCTATGTTATGTATTTAGTCTATGTAAGTTTGAAGTTTGATTTGAGAAGTATGTAAATTGAAATACATAGGCACAGCTAGCTCTGTACACTGTATGGATATACACACTTTGTTATTTTTAGATACTATGACGTTTCCGCGAAAAGAAAAATCATTAGCATTATAAATGCAAATGCACAGGTGATCAACCGGAAGAAATGGTAAGTTGGCCTTGGTGGGTCAGCCGCCGGCCATCACGCGCCCACGATCCGCATAGACCGGGTTGCGGGGCGTGACAATCGCCGATAACAAAATAATTTAAAATAATAAATCAAATCCTATAACTTTATAATCCAATCCGATAAATTCTCATTAAATGCTATCAATTACAACCTATTAAAATTTTAAGGTGATCGAACAATGTTTCACTGTTGATCATCACCAAACGTGCTCATTGTCCCTACCGATCACCACCTTATGTAACACGTCATTCTAACCTTAAAATTAGTCCGAAGCAGTACAAACTAATCCTATAATCGGATCCAGAAGACTGTACAACATAAAAAATAACTATTCACACGACTAAAAACTCATCCAATTGACTAATATTAAAATAAGATACACGATAATTTCATAGGCTTGATCACACTGGATTAATTCCAGCCTGTGGCAGCCATTAACATATCCTGAAGCTTCACGTAAGCTTTCAATTAGCGTGGCTCTTTGAGCAAAATTATTAAATATTTTATTATTATATATATACACAAGTATACTAACTCAAAAATTCTAGTACAATCAAAAGATACGCAAAATACACTTCAATTATCAACTCAAATTACACAATTGCTATCTTTTTTCTCTTTACCTACATTCCCTCTCTACAAATTCAATTATCTTCTCACACCCATTACCAGAAATTCAACTACTTCACAAACATAATTCTTGTTTAAGCACATAATTCAAAACCCATATATTAGTATTCATTATTACCTAATTTAATTCGAATAAGACTAATAATCAGAAAGAAAACTAATTAAAGCTATTCCAAATTAGAGACCCACCTTTTAAATTTTTGATTTCCCTTTTGTTGCACTTCTCTTCTCTTCTTTTTTCGTCTCTCTCTCTCTCTCTTTGTTTACCTTCCTCTCGATTCTCCTTCCTTTTCTTTTTTTAAGCTAATTATATATATATATATACACATATATATATATAACAAGCAACAGAGAAAGGCAACACTTGTTTGCCTTACTCAGCAAAAAAATTATCCAAATTACACTTTTTTCCTTGAATTTTATGTAACATCACACATTAGTTTAAATATTTATACTTGTAACCCACAATCTTTTAATAATATCACTTAAAACTCCAGAGATTAATAAACACCTAAAATTAATTTGTTAACTCCTAAAATCCAAGAGACGGGTCTCACACTATTTCAAATACCTATAACTTTTATTTGAAATAATTTTTTTAATTTAGAGGTTTAGTAGCTCAAAACTGGCTTAGAAGTTAAGACAGAAAAGTTGTCTTGTCCAGGACTAGTTCAACATTTCCCCAACCGATTCATTTTTTTCCCAGAACCTTCTGACTTGTCTTGGACCAGTCCAGTATTTTCCCGATCGGTCCATCTTTTTCCCAAAACCTTCTGACTTGTCCTAAACCAGTCTAGCATTTCCTGGACCGATCCAGCTTTTCCATAAAATCTTTTGTCTTGTCCTGGACCAGTCTAGCTTTCTAGGAAACCTATGGTTTTGTCCTAAACCAGTTTAGATTTTCCCCGATGGTCCAGATTGTTCCCAATCGGTTTAAACTCAAATATTTTTATAAATTTAAAACCCAATTGAGTTGTCTAGTACCCGATTCAATCTCGATACCTTATACACATTTACTACTCTTAAAGTAGACACATTAAACGGTAATTCAATTAAACAAATAAGGTAAACGAATGGACAACGTAAGAAGAATACTAAGTTTGGAATTGTTACTTATAGGACCGGAACCCGAGAAACTCTTGCCTTAGCTTAATAACGAACACGAAAAGAAAGAACGGGATATAAACCTAAGGTGAGTCTTGTTATGTTTTACTTACTTAAAAGTAAAGTTTTATGATTAAAGCATATATGATTTTGTTTATTTAACATGATGATGTTTTAAGATTAAATGCATGATATGTTTTAAATGTGCCATAAATTATGAAAAATGATTACTTTAGAAAAGTATGTTTTAGACGACACATGGTTCGAACGGTGCCCCGTCCGCTAGGAAAAAAGAATATAGCAAGAGGTGATGTAATAAGGATGATCATAGCTAGATGATCTTGGGTGATATCATGCCACATATTATATTAGGGTTGCTCCCTAATTTTTGATGATCGTTAAACGAGTGTTGTTTGTTACTGCCTTCACTATCCTAAGTGGCAACAATAATGATACTGGCAGGCCTATTGCCATACCAGAAAGTTCGTTCGTGGTTTTTACAAGCTCAGATGCACTAGCATTGTTCTTGTTGTGGTAGAAATTTAGGGGTGAGCAACCAATAGTCAGAATTACTTTTAAGCTCGGTATTGACCTCAAGTGACCTGCGCAAGAAAACAAACGTTACTATAAGAGGTGAGGCCGGTACAAACCCCTTCGGCGTGGAGATGAGATCAAGGTGAGCAAGCTATTAAAGCAAGAAGAATATCAGAGCTCTCAGAGTCAGAATGCAAATGAGTCATACCTTTTCTAGTATAGGAGAGCGGCCTTTTATAGATGGAGGATAGAAAGCCATGCGAGGAGATCACGGCGTAATCCTCGGGTAGCTAAGTATGGAAGGAGATCCCAAGGATATCGGAGATAAAGGAGGAAGATGTCGTATGGAGACAAGATCGCGAATGTAGGAGTTCGGGAGGAGGTACAGTTTCACATTGGCCTTATCCTCAGAATGGTGGCAAGGTAATTAACCTCGCCCGTAGGTGAGGTGATGTTACAAAGGTGGTCAGCTTACTTAGGGAGTCTAGGCGAATTCGGTCATAGATCATGAGAGGTGCTGGCGACGTGATCCTTTTGCGCGACGTGCTCAACACGAGCTATCAGCTAGTGGAGAATTTTCCCCCATCAGTTCTCATTTGCCACTTCGTGATGTTCCTATCCATTCTCACCTCACACTGTGTTGAAGAAAATTTTCTCGACTCTTTACCTAACAGGCAAATTATAGGGCTTGTGACCCTGTTTATCTCAATTGCCACCATGATGATATAATTTTGTGCCACCCTTTTATTGTTCTTGGCCAAAGTGTTCGTGGGTTAGTATTCCAATGGCTGCAGTTGCTTGTATTCTTGAAACATTGTTTGCTTTCATGCAATTTCCCCTTTTGGTCAATACAGTTAGTCATACATTTAGCTCTAGCATCGTGTTCCATCTTAGAAACCATTTATTATACTAGATAGATAATGATTGTATCAGAGTTGTTAAAGGTGCAAGGCGCCCAAAGTCATGCACTATGTGCTTCCAAGTGGGTCGGTCACAACGACGTCAATAAGGCGTGCGTGAGGCCCGCGAGTCGCACGAATCGCACAAATCGCACGAATCACGTGATTTAGTCAACCAATTCGATTAAGGATTTTCTATATATTAAGGGTCAGGTCCAGTGGCTCCTAACTCCAAGGCTGATGGTTTGACTTGCAAAAGCAATTTAGCCACTACTTCCGGATTTGTTGCCAAGTAAGGTATATCTAATTATGTTCAAAGTCTTCCTTTATTTACTGAGAATAGTGATTGGATAATTGACTCAAGTGCTACTAATAATATGACTTGTGACCGCTATGCATTTAGTAATTTATCCTCTAATTGTTCAAAATCAATCATTACTAATGCCAATGGTATGTCATCTCCAATTGTTGGTGTTGGTACTCTGTCTTTGTCACCTTCCTTATACATTATTTGTCTCATCCCTAAACTATAACCTTATGTCTGTTAGTCAGTTAACCAAATCTCATAATTATATTGCCACATTTTTTTCTACTCATTGTATTTTTCAGGACATCCATACCAAGGATAGGATTGGCAATGGTAAATAGAGAGTAGGAGGATTGTACTATCTAGATGACGAATTACAACAATCAATGGATGGTACACTAGTGCATGTTATGAGCAACACCATGTTGAAAAATAAGAGAGAGATTTGGTTGTCGCATAGACGACTAGGTCATCCCTCATTTGATTATCTAAGGCAGTTGTTTCCATCTTTATTTATAGGTAGGCATCTTTTTGATTTTGTTTGTGAAACTCGTCTTGTTTTTCATTCGCATGATAATAAAGTTGAAGCCCCTTTTGCCTTAGTTCTTTCGGATGTTTGGGGTCCGGCCCCTCTTTCTACACATAATGGGATGATGTGGTTTGTTACATTTATTGACGATTGTACCAAAATGACCTAGATCAATTTAATGAGACAAAAGAGTGATGTATGTTTTGTGTTTTGTGCCTTCCATCAGATGGTACTCACCCAATTTGGTATATCTATTAAAGTCCTCCGTTCTAACAATGGGGGTTAATATGTTAAAAAGGGAATTGACTGAGTTTATAACTTCAATTGGTAACCTTCATCAGACATCTTGTACTAATACTCCTTAACAGAATAGAGTTGTAGAGCGCAAAAACGCCATCTTTTGGAGGTCACTCGATCTCTGTTACTTGGCAGTCATGTTCCCACCCACTTGTGGGGTGAAGTCTTGAGTTATGTTGTCTACTTGATTAATAGAACACCTTCCAGTATTCTGCATTTTCGGAGGCCTTTGGATGTGTTATTTGATCAATGCACTTTTTCTTCCGTTGTTCAGTTGGCACCTCATATTTTTGGTTGTGTGGTGTATGTACATTTACACACCCATCAACGTACCAAGCTCAATCAAAAGGCATTGAAATGTGTTTTTGTTGGCTATGGATCTTCTCAAAAGAGCTACAAGTGTTACCCTGCTCCTACCTAGAAGTTTTACATCACCATGGATGTCACATTTCATGAACAAACATTGTACTACTCAAAAGGAATCACTAATTATTCACTTCAGGGGGAGACTAGGGAAGAAATACAGAATCGTGATTATATGGAATTAATTGAGATGTTCAAATTCCTGATATATTGGCCACTGACTGTGAAAGCTCGACACCCTATAGGAAAAACTCAGCTGACTCAATTGATCATGAAGATCTGATCCATGTTAGTACATTATCTCATACAACTAAACCACTAATCCAATCTTCTCCAGATTACTCCTTAAGAGGTATCACCTAACCATATTCTTGTTGATCCTAATATACATGATTTAGTCGATACAACAAATTTAATTCTAAACCATCTCAATATCATCTTCCACCCCGGTCTAATCATGGTCAACCACCATTTAGATATGAGCCATATCCCAAAGCTAAAATTAAGTATTCCATAAATAGTCACATATCCTTCCACAGGTTGTCCAAGTCATATGCATCATATGTACTTCAATTATCCTCTGTTTTTATT
>BRYF01000019.1:1760000-1770000 GCA_030159135.1 Actinidia polygama
TTGGCTTTAGCGTTCGAACGCTGACATTGGCGTTCGAATGACAAGAAGAAAATTGGCCTTAGCGTTTGAACCTCACGTTCGAATGCACAGAAGGCCTAAAACTGGTTACAAGTGGTAGCGTTTGAACGCTCATTCTACTTTTCGAACGCCAAGAAGAAATTTGGCTGGTTAGTGTTCGAACACTCTGTGTTAGCGTTCGACAGTATTGAGAGCATGAAAACTGACTTTAGTTTTAACGTTCCAACGCTTTGCCTACCGTTCGAACACTAAGAAGGATTTGGCTAAGCGTTCAAATGCTTCGTTTGGTATTCGAACGCTAAGAAGAAAACTGGGAAAAACTTAAGTCTAAGGTTTTGAAGATACTTTAATTACTCAATTTGACACTTGAACTCCTAATTACTCACATTAATTTGTGTACACGTCATAATTTATATAATTACAAAAAAATTAACTAGTTCGGGGTATTATATCGGCCCTTCCCTCAATGGGACTTTGCTCCTCTCCACTATGGCCATTCATCTTTTGTATCTAGCTACCTGTTTGTTAACTTTACAAGCGATAGCATTTGAACGCTCATTCTACCATTCGAACACCAAGAAGAAATTTGGCTAGTTAGTGTCGAACGCTCTGTGTTAGCGTTTAACAATACTGAGAGCATGAAAATTGACTTTTAGTCTTAGCGTTCAAACGCTCTGCCTACCGTTCGGACGTTAAGAAGGATTTGGCTGAGCGTTCGAACGCCAAAAGGAAGAAAATTGGAAAAAAAATTAAGTCTAAGGTTTTGAAGATACTTTAACTTTAATTACTCAATTTGACACTTGAACTCTTAATTACTCACGTTATTTTGTGTACACGTCATAATTTACATAATACGGAAAAATTAACAGGTTCAGTACCTAAAGCTTGTTGCAAATTTTTCCAAAACTTCAACGTAAACCTCGGATCTTGATTCAACACTATAGAAACAAGCATACCGTGAAGTCGTACAATTTTCATAATGTAAAGGTTCGCATACTTCGACAAGGAATACGTAGTCTTCACTGGTAAGAAATGCGCCGACTTAGTGCGGCGATCTACAATAACTAAAATGGCATTACAACCCCGTTGCGAGTTTGGTAGTTCGACGACAAAATCCATAGTAATGTGCTCCCATTTTCATTCTGGTATCGGTAGCGATTGTAGTAGTCTCATTGGTCTTTAATGTTCTACTTTGATTTGTTGGCATTGTAAGCATTGTGATACAAATTCGGCTATCTCTTTCTTCATTTCCGACCACCAAAATATCTCTCTCAAATCTTGGTACATCTTTGTTCCTCTTGGATGTATCGTAAACTTCGTATTGTGGGCTTCTTCCAAAATTTATCTTCGGGTATGTTTGGAACACACAAGCAGCTTCGAAACTTAAGTGCTCCATCTTGCAAGGTGAAGTCAGGCTTCAGATTCACTTCCATCTCTTTATAAATCTTCTACAAGTACGAGTCCTCCAGTTGTCGTTGTTTCACAACTTCTATCAACGTCGTTTGAGCGATCATGGGCATAAGCATCATGTTGTTGTTCGGTGCAACTTCGATTTTTGCTCTCTCCAATTCAATGAATAAAGGTAGTTGTGACATAACCAGGCATGATAGATTGACGGTCGATTTTTGACTCAATGCATCAGCTACGACATTGGCTTTACCTGGATGATATTGAATAAGAATGTCGTAGTCTTTGATCAATTCAAGCCATCTACGTTGTCTCATGTTCAACTCTTTTTGGGTGAAAAGATACTTTAAACTTTTGTGGTCGGTGAAGATCTCACATATCAATGCCATACAAGTAATGGCGCCAAATCTTCAAAGTGAATACTACTGCTGCTAGTTCTAGATCATGAGTCGGGTAGTTCTTCTCACGTAGTTTCAATTGTCTCGAGGCGTAGGCAATCACCTTCCCATGTTGCATCAAAACGCATCCTAGTCATCGATGTGAAACATCGCTATAAATGTACAAACATCGATTCTAGAAGGTAGAGCTAAAATCGGTGTGGATACTAATCGGTTCTTCAATGTTTGAAAATTTTTCTCTCATTTCTCATTCCATTCAAACGGAACATTCTTTTGTATAAGTTGCGTTAAAGGAGTTGCAATCCTGGAGAAATTCTTCACAAATATTTGGTAGTACCTAGCTAAACTCATAAAACTTCTGATTTTAATCACATTCTCCGGTCTCAACCAATTCACAATGGCTTCGATCTTGTGAGGATCAACAGTCACTTCATCCGCACTAATGATGTGTCCGAGAAAAGTTATGCTGGATAGCCAAAACTCACACTTCTTTAGTTTGGCATATAGCCTCCTATTTCGTAATGTTTGCAAAACCATTTTCAGATGTTGTTCGTGTTCTGCAAAACTCTTAGAATACACCAAAATATTGTCAATAAAAATAATAACGAATTCATCAAGGAAGGGTTTGAATACCCAGTTCATCAAATCCATGAATGCGGCGGGCGCATTGGTGACTCCGAACGGCATGACAAGAATTTGTAATGGCCATATCTAGTTCGGAAAGCTGTTTTCTCTATATCACTCGTCTTGACTTTCAATTGATGGTAACCCGATCTTAGGTCAATTTTGGAAAACATTTGAGCGCCCCTGTAGTTGATCAATACCCTCGACAATGGATATTTATTCTTGATGGTAACTTTGTTCAATTCTCGATAATCTATGCACAATCGCATAGTTCCACCCTTCTTCCGTATAAATAAAACAGGAGCCCCCTAAGGTGAAACGCTAGGACGAATAAATTATTTTTCCAACAAATCTTGGAGTTGAACTTTCAATTCTAAAGGAGACATATGGTATGGAGCTTTAGAAATAGGTCTAGTACCCGAATTTAGATCGATATAAAATTCAATCTTTTGGTCCACCAATGAACTAGGTAACTCATTGGAAAAATATCAGAAAACTCTCAAACGACATAAATATCTTCTAAGGATGGTGGGGAAACGTGTGTGTCAATGACATTACACAAGAATGCTCAATTTTCTTTTTGTATCAAGCGGCGTGCTTGCATAGAAGAGATAAGATAGGGAGGTACAACACCAACTCCTTCAATGATTAGTCCTGAATGAGCAAAGTTCACAATCGATGAGTGCACGATATGAAGACAAACAATCCATCCCTAAGATGACATCAAAGTCGTGCATCTCTAATGGTATAAGATCTACGAACATTGGTACATCATTGACACGAATTTCGCATGAATTAATAACACATACTCAAGGAAACTGGGGAGGTGTGCAAATAGAGAACAAACATATATGAGACAAATGAATGGGAAGAACCGGAGTCCATAAGGACATGTGCAGGTTGTCCACAAATGGGGAGTATACCTGACACAAATGTGGTAGCTGGGGTATTCCCTGGTACAAGTGCAAAAGCTCGGCCTTGCCATGGTTGATTATCCCTCTTTCCAGCTGAAGGTTGCTGAACTGATGTTGACGTTTCGGCTCCTTGTAATTTATTCCTTCTCGGACAGTCTTTAATTTAGTGCCCTTCTTGGCTACACCCATAACATGCTCTACTTCCCATGCGACACTCGCCCCCATGCTTCTTCTGACAAGTTGAGCATGTCGGTACCTCGCTAGATCTGCTACTTCTTTGACTTACAGTATTTCTCTATAGGGTCGATGAATTCCCACTCGAAGATCCGAAACTCTGCCTTTTCGAACTTTATCCTCTATTAGGATTTCCTCTTAACCTCTTCCTATTGTTCTCTCAGAATTGGGACATCTCATTTAACTATCTCTCTACAATTATCGCTCTATGAAGAATTTCTTGATGGGTTGGTAGTCATAATATGTCCACTTTGTTTTGTATATTCCATCTTAATCCAGCTTCGAACTTTTTCGCCTTGTGAGATTCTCAAAAAAATACTCGTCAATGAATACTTCTAAGAATTTGAGCCACAACCATAATGGCTCCATTGGCTTCGTCAACTGCCACCAACTTAAGGCGGTTCCCTCAAAAGTAAACGTGGCAAAGATTATTTTCTATTCTTCGGTGCATGGTAAGATTTAGAACACCCTCTCGATTCTCAAAAGCCAAGACTCTGTAGCCATGGGATCGGGCATTCTGTGAAAAGTTGGGGCTTTCAATTGTTGAAACTGTTTGATTGTGGTACGGTGCATCGCTTCTACTCCTGGCATTGGCATCACCAGTTGCTCCGATGCATTATTATTGTGGTTATTGTTATTATTGTGAGCATCCTGAACTACTTGAACGAGTCCCTCTAGAATCCTCGCAATACGATCAATTCGGCCTTTGGGTTCTGCGACTCCTCTACGGCCTCCCTTCCTAGGCAACATAGTTCTTCTACAAACATAATAAGTGTTCAACGTTTAGTGCAATAATGGCTATATCAAACCTTAGCACTTCATATTTTATATAACACATAACACACACGCTAACTAATCTTAGGCTTCTATCTAAATGTGACTCAATCTGATACCACTCTGTCACACTCCACAACCCGACCTAAGGGTGCACAAAATACCCGTCGAACCCAAGAACTCATTAGGTCGGGTCTACCATGCCCTCGGTTTGGTTTTGGGTCTGAAAATTCTGGACCCGATAGTCTTGGGTCGGTTCTCGGGTCTACAAATTATTTTACCCAGAATTGACCTGATTCGAACCGAATCGAGAATTGGCCCGAGGGAACCAAACCGAGAACCGATGTCTAGAACCTAATTAGAACCAATCCTATAGACATACAATGTAGTCACCACACTAGATTATTACCTATTTTACCCAGAACCGACCGAGAATCGAGAACCGAAGAACGGAACTGAATCGAATTAGACTCGAGTGGTTTGGTTTGGTTCGGTTCTTTTGGATGGTCGGAGAGAGAATGAACCAAATCAGATCTAGCTGTTAGTCAAAAAAGGGGCTTCTTGGATTGGAGATGGCCTCATATATATAAAGAGAGAGAGGTTTACCTGAGCTTGCTGGGTTTGGGCTTGCGCTTGTTAAGAAGGGGCTTCTTGACATCGTCGGCCGGGTAAAACTTCGGGGGCTTATCGGTGGCGGCGGCCTCCGTCGGCTTCTTGTCGTGCCGGGGGAAAACGCCGCCGTTCTTGGCCTTAATGGCCCACAGACCCCTCTTGCGGTACATCTTCGACCTCGAGAACTTCCCCACACCACGGATCAGATCTGGGTTTCGACACATGATCTTCTGTGACGGGGCCATTGATGCTCTCTCTCTCCCTCAATGCAAATCGATGTACCAGGGGCGGTGAAGCCTCTTGATATATATACACGGCTGGTATAGTGTGTGTGATAAACCCTAGGTTTTCTTTTCGTGGGCTTGGGCTTGGGCTTAATCTTGGGCTGGGCTCGCGTGAAGTCCGTGATGCCCTATGCTCTTATAACATTATAATTTTAGGGATGTTATAATTTTTGGGTAAGTTACCTAATACATTCTAGGTGTACTGGTAACAAATTAGAACCCCAACTTTATTAGGATTTAACATTAATAACAAATTAAAATTTTAAGTTTTAATTGTTTTAAGTTAAACCATAAATTTTGTCTTATTGATATATAGGGGTGATTTTGTCATAATAACTAAAAATAAGAAAGTGTAGCGTGCACATCATGTATACAGAGTTGTGCCTAGTTTTAAACATCATATATGTTGGCCCAAAAAGCAACCCAAGAGGGGGGGTAAATTGGATTTTTCTAATTTAATGACAATTATGATTAGTTAAAACTTAATCTAATTAATCAAGCTAGAGATCAACTTATATGCAAAGCAAGATTGTAGAAAAATCAAATCACAAGAAGGGACACAAAGATTTATCGAGGTTTGATCACAACGTATGATCTACGTCCTCTCAAGACCTCCGTAAAGTCTTCTACTATTATTGCAATGAACAATTACAAAGTATGGGTTGATTTTCAAGTGCTTAGCTCACTTTTACAACAAGTGATTTTGTTCAAGTTCCACTTAAACTTCTACGAGAATTTTGTCCAAGTTTTCTCAAATTTCTACGAGAATTTTATCCAAGTTTTCTCAAACTTACACGAGAAATTTGTTCAAACTTTCTCAAACTTACAAGTGTTTTTGACTAAGCTATACTCAAAACTTACAAGTACAAGTGTATGAAGGTTACACAAGTTGAAATCAAACTCTATAAAAAGAGTGAATAGAGTGGAATAGCTCAAACCTTGGGGACAAGAGACTTTTTCAAATGATGATGAATTTCAAGCTCTTTAATGATCAATCCATGAAACAATCTTGTTGTACCTCTTCTAAGTGTTGTTGGAGACTTGTATATAAAAAACCAACTCTCCCAAGAGTAGATAAAACAAATTTCAGCTCACTCAAGAACCCCCAAATGTGTAAAAAATAGAGTATAAAATGGAAGTGATAAATCTTCAACTTCTAGCCATTGATCTTGTGTTGTTCAACCTCCAAATGTTGTTAAAGACTTGTATTTAATGGCCTTGAAGTAGATATAGTCATTGGAGGTGATTGGAGGCCATTTAATGCTTAATTGGAACCTTTGTGACGTTCAAAAAATAGAGTTGTTACACCCAGAGGTGTTGACACTTTTTCAGGTGTCGACACTTTTTGTTGTGTATTTGGGAATTTGGCTACTGAATTCAGGTGTCGACACTTCTGAAATAGGTGTCGAAACGTTTTTGCAGATTCGGTTTTTGGGTATAGCCTTCAGTAAATTGGTCATAACTTCTTCGTTGCTTAGAATTTTTTAACACCGTTTATTGTGTTAAAAACTAGAATTTCGGGGCTACAATTTAAGCTCAATAAATTCTTCATTTGTACTTGTATAGACTAAGATAATCGAATATGAAATTTGCTAAAGAATTCCCAAAAATAGAGCATCATTCTTTTGTTCATAACTTTTCCAATAATTCTAGTTTGGTCATGAAATTAGTCTCATTGGAAAGCTGACTTTCAGATCTTGAAGATTGACTCAAACGTTTCTATATTTGGATATCTGTAGCTCAAGATATTTGCTTTTGAAGTTAGCTCAAGTTTTTTGCAAAATTTCTTTAGTCTCTGTCTTCAGGTGTCGACACTTATAATCCATGCGTCGACACTTTTCATCAGTCTTCCAAGTTTTGGCTACTGTCTCTATGTGTAGACACTTGATTATCCAATTTGTCCTCTATTTATATGTGTTGACACTTCAAAATCATGTGTTGACATTTTAATTCCTGATTTGCTACTGTCCATAGGTGTCGACTCTTTTATCCGCATGTGTCGACACTTCATTTCTAGATTTAATACTGTTTTCATGTGTCGACACCTTGAAACCATGTGTCGACACTTCTTGCTCCAGAATCAGTTCTTTGGCTACTGTCCTCGGGTATAGATACTTTCAATACCAAGTGTCGACACTTCTTACTCAGATTCAAATCAGTTGATCTTCATGTGTCGACATGTCATTTACCATGCGTTGACACTTCTTCTTAGAACATGTTTCTTCATTTTTCTTGGTCGTTCAAGCTTCGTTTGATTCACGTTCTTTAGAATGACTTCTTGTTGGATATGTATGATCTTCGATATCTCCAATCCAATAAGATTCCATTTGTCTAAGACTTCATTCGATATATTCAATTCAGCTTCAAGTCTTCAAATGTCGACACTTTATGAATAAGTGTCGACACTTTCTGAGCATAAAGTGTTCTTAAGTTTTATTTGATCAATTGAGTTTTAGTTCATGATTCTTATGATCTGCACGCTCAGTAAAGACATTAGCTACTAACACAATATTTTGTTATTATCAAAATCGAGGCATCGAATCAACAATACATACATAGTGTGGCCGACTTTAATTACATATAATACGGTCAACTGAAAAATATACATAACCTCGATAGATAAGTAAGGTCTAGTCCATAACATACATCATGAGGCCATTGGGCCACAAAACTAAAGTCTACTCGTCGACTTCCTTACGGCTCCTCGGATTGAACTAAAGCTCAATTGATCTACGATACTCTTGAAAGTGACCATAAGTCTCTCAATGTATAGTTTAAGGAGACCCAACATACTTTGGACCAAATTCAATGTCCTAAGGAAAAGCAAGATTTGCTTGAAAACTAGCTTGGCGTTGGAACGCTGGCTGCGAGTAGCAACAGAAACAGTAACTGAACTTTACAAATTTCCCCCAAATACAACCTAAATCTCCCCAACTCTTTCCAAGGCTTCTATAATGTGAAGAACTACTTAAGGAGATTGCAATAACTAAAATTTAAAGCAAACTAACCATTAAATCCTAAGGGATCTAGGATTGAAATCAACCCCAAATCCTAACTTATGAAAATTTGGGGGTTTTGTAAACCCACTATCCAATCCACCAATTTACGCCCTAATACATGTTATTCCACCCATTTGAGACTCAATGGAGTCTCTAAACCAACACACATCTCGCATATACATATTTATATTACACATACTAAGATTTAGGAGGTTTACCTCTTCCTCCAAGCTTCCACAATGGCTTCTTTTAGCCTTGAGTGAGCTCTCTAAGTTCTCTCCCTCTCTTCTCCTTCTTCCTCTCTCTTCTCTTCTCTTCTCTTCTCTTCTTCTCTTCTCTATCTCTCTCTCTCCGAATTTGTGTGTGTGATGTATATTTGCTGAGACACATGGGAAATAATCCCATGTGGCTCCCCCATTTAAATCTTTGTGTTCTCTTTTCTTTTACCTTTTTCTGTTGTTACCATTCGAACGCTAAGCAGGAATTCGACCCTTGCGTTCAAACGCCGCGTTCGAACGTTGAGAAGACTTAAAACTGATTTTGGCTTTAGCGTTCGAATGCAAACATTAGCATTCAACGTCCAAACGCTGACATTGGCATTCGAACGACAAGAAGAAAATTGGCCTTCATGTTCGAACCCCAAGTTCAAATGCACAGAAGGCTTGGAACTGGTTACAAGCGGTAGCGTTTGAATGCTCATTCTACTATTCGAATATCAAGAAGAAATTTGGTTGGTTAGTGTTTGAACGCTCTGTGTTAGCGTTCGACAGTACTAAGAGCATGAAAACTAACATTTAGTTTTAGCGTTCGAACGCTCTGCCTACCATTCGAACGCCAAGAAGGATTTGGCTGAGCGTTCGAACGCTCCTTCTGGTGTTCGAACGCTAAGAAGAAAACTGGGAAAAATTTAAATCTATGGTTTTGAAGATATTTTAATTATTCAATTATTCAATTTGACACTTGAACTCCTAATTACTCACGTTAATTTGTGTACACGTTATAATTACGAAAAAATTAACGGGTTCGGGGTATTACACTAGCCCTTCCTTCAATGGCACTTTGCCCCTCTCCACTATGGCTATTCATCTTCTGTATCTATCTACCTGTTTGTTAACTTTACAATCCAAAATTGGAAGGAAAAAAAAGACAAAATGATCAATGATGGGTGTTTGGGGGTTAAATTAGAATATTAGATTCTCAAGTGCACACAATCATGGTGTATGGGATCGACCCAAACCACCATTCTTCTCTAGGTTAGCAGCCTATATTGACTAGATATCAAGATGCAGGTGATAAAAAATCAAGATCTCGAGCCCCAACTTTTTTATATAAAAGGTATTTTAGTCTTTGCACCATGTAAGCTTGTTGGACTATAGAAGAAGTCCTGAAACTAACTGGAAGAAAACATTTATCAGTGAGACTTATCTTTAATTCCCCCACCCCCAAAAATAAATAAATAAATAAAAAATAAAAATAGGAGAGAATGCCATTTGTTACAATTAGGCCACAGAAAATATTGGGATCACAATTTGATACAAACAGCTGATGTTAGATAGTGGCTCTCATGATTGATTTTTTTTTTTGATAATTCGATATTCGGCATAAAGACCGAGTAATCCGGGAACCAATTTGGTTCGATCCAATTATCCACTAGCAGGGGTTCGATAACCTAGTATCCGGCTTTCATAATTAATTTCCCTTTTTTCTTTTTTAATCTCTTTCGTTGTGTGCACATT
>BRYF01000019.1:1822500-1827500 GCA_030159135.1 Actinidia polygama
TGAAAAATACTTTTGCGCCCTCCGGTAGTGCAAGTATGGTGCCATAGTAAGCCTTTTCTTCAACTCTTGAAAGTCTCGCTCACGTTTTTCTGTCCAAACCAATGGTTCTCCTTTGTGAGTCAACTCAGTCAATGGTACCGCAATTTTTGAGAAGTCTTAAACAAATCTTCTATAATAACCAGCAAGTCCCAAAAAGCTCCGAACTTCAAACACCATCGTCGGTTGCATCCAATCCATGATTGCATCGATTTTACGTGGGTCTACCGAAATTCCATCTCTGTTGATAATATACCCCAAAAATATTACACTATCAAGCCAGAATTCGAACTTCTTGAATTTGGCATACAACTTTTGGTCCTTTAGTATCTACAACACAATCTTCAAGTGTTCTGCATGTTGTTCCTCATCTTTTGAATAAATAAGGATGTCATCAATGAATACGATCATGAACTCGTCCAAGTAACTTCTGAAAATATGATTCATCAAATCCATGAATGCTTCCGATGTATTGGTCACTCCAAATGGTATCACTAGAAACTCGTAATGTCCATATCGGGCCCAAAAAGTTGTCTTCTCAATGTATTTTGACTCACCTTGAGTTGATGGTAGCCGGAACGCAAGTCAATCTTTGAAAATACTCGAGGCCCTTGTAGTTGGTCAAATAAATCAACGATTCTTGGTGACAAATATTTATTCCTAATTGTAACTCTGTTCAACTCGCGGTAGTCGATACACAATCTCATCGTCCCATCTTTTTCTTCTTTACAAATAACATCGGTGCTCCCCACGACAACGAACTCAGTCGTATAAATTCTTTTCTAGCAATTCTTGCAATTGTGTCTTTAACTCCTTCAAATCCGCAGGAGCTAAGCGATATAGTGATTTAGAAATTGGATGAGTTCCGAGCGTAACCTCAATGGTAAATTTGATCTCTCTATTCACAGGCACTCCTACTAACTCAGGAAATACCTCAAAAAACTCATGGACTATAGGAATATCCATCATGGATAAGCCTTCTGACGAAGACACCTTAACACCACACAAGTATTCTTGACAACCCTTTTGCAAGAGTCATTAGGCACAAGCCATGGACACAAAATATGGGGGAATGGTTACCCTCTCTCCCTCAAACAGAACTTTTTGTTTCGAGTTCCTAAAGGTTATACATTTATCTGGATAATGGATTGTGGACCCATTCTTGGACAATCGATCTATTCCAAATATGACATCGAAGTGTCCTATTTCCAAAGGTATCAAGTTTGTAGATATAACTGTATCGCCAATACAAACACTACAATTTTTATATACTGTTGAGCAAATTACGCCCTTATTCGTAGATTGTGACACCACTAAATCATAACCCAAAAGTTTGTGTTCCTTATTCATTTTTTCAACAAATTGTGAAGACACAAACGTATGTGAAGATTCCGTGTCAAATAAAACGTAAGTAGGTAAGGAGCAAACTAGTATGTTACCTGCAACGACCACCTCATTGTTCATCTCATCGCCTAGCATAAGTGTACAAATACGTCCTTACCTCTAGTCATTTTCGTTGCCACCTCTGTTCTCCTGGTTCTGTTGTTGATTTCCTCTTAGCCTTGCGTTTTCTCCTCCATTACCTCCCCTCAGTACTATTGCTCTAGTGTTTAGTCTTGGACAATTTCTTTTGATGTGACCTACTTCATTGCAATGAAAACATTGTATATTTGTCTTATTCCTCTAGCATTCTCCTTAATGATTCTTTCCACATGTCGGGCACGTCGGTACTTGTCCCCTCAAATTCCCCCTTGGTCTTTCCATTTTGAATTTGGCTTTTGCTTCTTTTGTTCTCTAGATCCTTCATTGTTGAAATTATGACACTTCTTGTTGTCTAGGTACTTCCTCTTCTCTTTTTTTATCATGCTCTACTATGATGGCATGTTCCATAACATTTGCATAGGTTGGCAATACTAGCGGAAGTATCACCTTTTTGATCTCGTATTGTAGTTCATCTTCAAATCTCTGTGCTCTCATCTCGTATGTGGCAACTAAATGTGGCGCAAACTTTACCAAGTTTGTGAATGCTTCCTCATACCCCAAAATAGTCTTCCCTATCTGCTTCAATTGTTCAAATTATACATATTTAGCATTCTGCAATGCCTAGGTACATACTTCTCCTTGAAAATGACTTTAAATCGAGCCTAGTCCATGCCTAGATCCCTCACTCCTTTCAAATTCCACCATCTGCTAGTTGTACCTGTTAACAGGTACGACCGTATCTCCACTTTCTGCTATTCACCACACCTCAATAGCCTAAAGTTTTTTTTTCATTTCTAATAGCCACCCATTGGCTTTGATCGGATCCATCTCGCTGCTGAACATCAACGATTTGAGTTTCAAAAAATGCTTTACTATGGTAACATTCTCAACTGGTATCGCTGAGTCTTTAGTTTCTTCTTTATACTCTAATGTTTCCCCTTTATGTTGATTCTCTCCTCCATCAGAGTATTGGACCCTTGCCTGTGGTGGTTGTAGTAGCTATAGATGTTGTTGCAGTAATTGTTGTTAAGCAGCCATCACTCCCACCAGCGTTCACATCATATCCCTCAGTTCATTCATTTGCGTATTGTCGTTCACTTGATTTTCTTGCCCGTTTGATTGGATATTAACTATCTTGGTCAATCTATAATGCATATATGACGATTATTAGATGCATAATTACATACGTTACATAGTATGCACTCAATAAAATATTATATATAAGTATAGTGCAACTACATCATCAATACCTATTCAACTCTGGGTTTTAGTAAAATACGTAAACTAAAGCTCTGATACCAATTATGTCACGAGCCAACCCATTATGCATTTAGGGATTTTTCTGTCATTCAAGACATTTATACTCAAATACAATAATATATACGAAAGCGTATTTAAAGTAAATCAGAGCTGACGTGTCATTAAATAATATACAAACATCTATACATATTTTTGAATAAAATATTTATAACTACGGCTTTGGCCACAAGATCGGCACAACCGTCATTAAAACTATAATATTCAAAAGAACTAATATTCCTATGCTAAGCACATAGTATAGGTTAACAAAAATCAACCAAGATCGCCCGCCTTCAGGCGTGTTCCACTTAGTTTTCATTACCTGAAATGTTATGTACAACTACGTTTTAAGCACTAGGCTAGTGTGAGTCAAGTTATATTACTAACAAGTGCCCATGAAATTATAAAATATCAATTCATTTTAACATGAAATAATTTTACTTTGTCAATCCCTTTTCATTTCAATCGTTGGCTCATCTAGGCCATATACTTCGATTTCATATCAGGAATTCAAAATCTTATGGATTAACCCTTGCGACATATACACCCATTCAACATCACCAGAAATTAGGGAGCGACCCTAATATAATATGTGGCGTGATATCATCCACGATCATCTGGCTATAATCCTCCTTATTACATTACCTCTTGCTATATTCTTTTCCCTTGGCGGATGGGGCACCGTTTGAACCATGTGTCGTCTAAAATGCACTTTTCTAAAGTAATAATTTTTCATAATTCATGGCATATTTAAAAATATAGCATGCATTTAATCATAAAACATCATCATATTTAATAAACAAAATCATAAATACTTTAATCATAAAACTTTACTTTTAAGTAAGTAAAACATAACAAGACTCACCTTAGGTTTATATCATGTTCTTTTTTTTTGTGTTCGCTTGTAAGCTAAAGCAAGAGTTTCTCGGCTTCCGGTCCTATAAGTAACAATTCCAAACTTAGTATTCTTCTTACATTGTTCTTTCGTTTACCTTATTTGTCTAATTGAATTACTGTTTAATGTATATAATCTAAGAGTAGTAAATGTGTATAAGGTATGGGGATTGAATCGGGTACTAGACAACTCAATTGGGTTTTAAATTTATAAAAATATTTAGGTTTAAATCGATTGGAAACAATCTGGACCAGTTGGGGAAATCCTAGAACGGTTTAAGACACAATCGTAGGTTTCTTGAAAAGCTGGATCGGCCCAGAACAAGACAGAAGGTTTTTCGAAAAAGCTGGACCAGTCGAGTAGATGTTAGACCGGTCCAAGACAAGTCAGAAAGTTTTGAAAAAAAGATGGACTAATTGGGGAAATGCTGGATTGGTCCAGGACAAGTCAGAAGATTTTCGAAAAAAGCTGGAATGGTCGAGGAAATCCTGGACCGGTCCAGCACAAAATAGATTTTCTGTCTTTACTTCCAAGCTTAGTTTGAGCTACTAAACCTCTAAATTAGGAAAAATATTTAAAATAAAAGTTGTAGATATTTGAAATAGTTTTCATATACAACTCGAATCAAGTCACAATGTTGTCTATGAGAGAGTTATGGCCAAAATACTAATTGATTATTTTGTCAAAAAATAAGACTTAACTTCTAATCGGATTTCAATCCTACCACGATGTATACGTGACCTATTTTTGATGTATTTTCAAACTTTATTCCATTATATAACATATTACTCCTAGATGATATAATTTTATATTTTTTTGAAGTGTACGAAGATTACAAAAACTAAGAAACTTGGGAAAAGAATTACTTGGAACGCAGGAGAATTTTGCTCTATTTTTATTTCCCTTTTTTTCCTTCTTCTTTCTCTCCCTCTCCCTCTCCCTCTCCCTTTTTCGTAGCACTCTTTGTATCTCTTTTCCTTTTCCACTCTTTCTTTCTCTCTCTCTCTCTCTCTCTCTCTCTCTCTTTTTCTTTCCTTCTTGTTGTGCAAGCTCCCAGCTTGCTTGCTGAGAGGATAAAAGGGTATGGGTTTGGCTGATTTTGGGGTTGGGGGGAGTGGGAGTGGTTGGCTAGGGTATGACTCATGGTGTGAGTCACCCAAATCATGTGGCCCTCATGGCGCCACATGCTCTCATTTTAATCGTTCGACATGGGTCCCAATTTCTGTTCAGTTTATTAGAAATTTTTTATTCAAGTATAACTTCTGTTATCATAAAAATTTTGAACAAT
>BRYF01000019.1:1832500-1835000 GCA_030159135.1 Actinidia polygama
GAGGAAATGGGTGACCTTTGAGTCTTTAGAAGAACTTTGTAGGTTCGTTGGTGCTTCCCTTGGGGGGGATTTGGTTGGATTTTTGATCCCTTTGGTTGAGAGAGGATTTTTGGTTTGGCTCCAATTAGGGTTGGAAGAGAATTTGTATTTTGGGTTTGGTGAAGCTTTTGATAGAGTTTTCTAGAAAATTCTTCATTATAACTCTTCGGAGCATTTGTTTGATTCGTTATTGGAAACCTTAGCTCGTTTAACTACCATGGATATAGGTATATCGCTGAACTATGTAAAACTTGACTTCTTTCGCTTTTGTTTTGTATTGCAAACTTGTTTCATTCATTTTCTTCGTATTCATAGCCATCTTTGGGTTGTATTTGTATTGTATGTTTTGGACGCAGGATGTTTGTTCATAATTTAATTTTTATTTTTTTGTTTAACTGAAAATAAAAATTTATTTGTGTGGCTATTTATAATCGTAAATAAGAAAAAAATTACTATAACTATTTTTGAAAATAGTGATTTTTTTTTTGTTTACAAAAATCTTTCATCCAAATTTTTTCCACCTCCTCCACCTCCACCTCCACCTCCTCCTTCTCCACCGCCACCACCATCACTGCCTCCACCACTTCCACCACCACCACCGCCGCCGCCACCACCACCACCGCCGCCGCCGCCACCACCACCTCCACGACCACCTCCATCTCCTCCACCTCCTCCACCTCCACCTTTTTTTAAATAGTTTAAAAAAATTGAAACACAAACATATTTTTTTTAACAGTTTAAAAAAAATAAACACAAATATATTTTTAATTAATATTTTATAAAAAATTAAACAAAATAAATAGAAAAAACAAAAAAATGAAAATGTTATGAAACATCCCCTACAAAAACCGTAAGACTCCACTCGCCACCTCCGTTATCCATCTCTTTGTCTGAGCGTTCCATGGAGATAGAAGAAGTTAGACATCTCAATCTTTTCTCTCCGCAATTCATCACAAATAGGTATTCATACAACTCTTTCTTTTCTTTCTTTTTTTTTTATTTTAATTTTTTGATAACTTAGTATCTCTACCCAGCTCTCTACCCAGCTCAATTGAATTGGAGAGAAATTAATCTAGGATCCTAGAGTTAACGACTCTAATCAAATTGTCATTTGACCCCTTAAACACAATCAGAATTTTACGAGTAGAGCTACTTAGGGTTTCATACAACATTTTTTGTGTGGTAATAACTCTTGTTTTTGTGATTGTTGATGGATTTATATATGCCAAAAACTTTTGCAGAAAGCTTAATGAAGCAAACGTCTGCATAGTCAATAACCAGATCGGATCTGGTGTTGCTTACGCCGGAACATTGCCGGAGAGTCTCTTGCCGACCTCCTACTCTCAGTCTATGGTTCCGGTGAAAAAGGGCATGAAGGTTGATAGTGGTCTGACCTACAATGTACCAGTTCCTCCAAGGAAGCGCTGTATAGATTCAATGAACAAGAACATAAGCACTTGCACAGTGCCTGATTTTCAGCCAAACAACAATATGCCTGGCCAGTCGTTATCTTTTGTTGGCCAATGGATTCCATTGCAGATGCATCAATACCAATTGGAAATTGACCACATAGTTGCACATGTAAGTATTTTTATTATATGGGATTTCCAAAGGTTTTTCTTTTTTGAAATAACTTATTCATAAAAAATATTTATTTAGTTCCTACACTATTAATTCCATTTATGATGTGCCTAAAATTCTCGATTTTAATTTATGAAGTCCAATTAATGACTTTTAGTAAAATTATTGATGAAAAGAATTATCATATGCAATTATTTCTATTGACAGAGTTGACATTTCTATGTAATCCCCCCAAATCCAAACCCAAACCCAAACCCAAACCCAAACCCTACCTTCCTTACTACCTAGACACTTAACCCAATCCCAAACCACAACTCCTTCTCTCCTCATCTCTCCTCTTTTGCAACCGATAGTAGCGTATGAGCACAGATAACCCTCACATGGTGGACAACTATTGTTTTGGTGTGTTCTTGTAATTCAATTTTGACGATTCAGAAGGAGTGTAGCCAATTTAGATCGCAGCGGCGGCAAGTGAATAGTGGTTTTTATTTAGAGATGGAGGTGAGAGGCAAGTTGTTGGGGTGCTTATGGTGAGGTTGAGACTTTCAAGTTGGAGGGGGCTTAGGTGGTGGTGATTTTGGAGGTGTGAATCTGCACATAGAATGCACATGACTATTTTTTTTATCATTTGAATGGACATGGACTTTATAGACAAAAATCAATAACGTTGGGGACATCATAAACCAAATTAATAGTTTAGGGACTAAATAAACAAAATTATAATAGCTTTGGAAGTAAAAATAAATTAATTCATCTTTTCGGTATACCATGCTAACGTTGTATGGAACCATGGGAGACAATGAGACTTGACCAAAAGTGTGAGGGGAAGCCTTTTTAAATTAGAAATGAAGGGTGCAAAATAAAACTGAGTACAAAGTGC
>BRYF01000019.1:1840000-1842500 GCA_030159135.1 Actinidia polygama
ACTTCTTCTAAAGGCTTGGTATTTTCTATTTCTCTAGGATCAATAAGGGTAATTTCTTCTACCTCATCCCTCAATGCCTCTATCTCGTCGTCGTCAATTTGTAATTGCTATTTCCCCCTGATTTTGAAGAAGATTTGACCTTCATGGCCGAGATGAAGAATTTCCTGGCAACTTTCTAATCGCCCCTTACCTAACCTATCCCTGTTGAAGGGGAAACTTTATTATCAGGTGATAAGTTGAAGTGATGGACTTGACTTTGCCTAGTGTCGGGTGACCTAAGATCGCATTATAGGGCAAAGGGCAATCCACTATAAGAAATACTTCCATAAAATTGTTTGGTGAGGCTCAGTTCCTATGGTCACAGGCAACCTAATCCATCCGAGTGGGTGAGTTGTGTTTCCTCCAAATCTGACCAGAGGTGTGTGAAAAGGATGGAGTTTATCTCGCCCAATATTCATTTTGTCAAATGTTGAGGTGAACAAGATGTCAGCAAAACTTCCGTTGTCAATCAAGATTCTTTGCATGTTGAAGTTGGCGATGGTGACCGACATGACCAAGGCATCATCATGGGGGAGATGCAAGCCTCTCAAGTCATCATTAGTAAAGGTGATGGGCTATTGAGCTACGACTAATGGCGATAAAAGGTTGTAAACTTCCTCTTCTGCTCGCCCACTAGCTTTTCTCACATGTCTCTTCTGGGATGAGCTTGGACATCCTCCTAATTTTAACACTCCATGGATCACTTGGATATGTCCTACCATGGGCCTGTTGTCGCCATATCTTCTATTAGGTGAGTTGGGCCGCGGGCGATCTCCAACATACTTTCTGAGATATCCCCTCTTGATCAGTTTAGCTATCTATTCCTTCAACTGGAAGCAGTCTCTGTATTGTGCCCATGGTCTCAGTGGAACTCACAAACTTGTTCTTGTTCCTTTTATGGGGGTCGATCTTAATCTTCCTAGGCCACTTTATAAATTCTTCGTGTTTGATCTCTATGAGTACCTGCGCTATGGGAGTGTTGAGAGGAGGCAGTACCGGGTTGGGTAGGCAGGGTGGAGTGTATGGATGTCAGTTATTGATCTTCCTCCTAAAATCTTGATTTGACCTGTTTTTTACCTCGTATCAGTAATTAGCTCGCTTGGAATCAAGCTCCTTTCTTTTATGATCTTCCTTTTCTCGCCTTCTGCCCTTGGCCTCGGCAAATTCTTCTGTGGCAATATACTTGTCGACCTTGTTCTAGAGTGCCGACTGGTTTTCAGAAACACTCTTGGAAAGGGAGTCAAATAATAGACCAACGCGTAGTCCTTCCATTATTGCCATGATCACTACCTTGTCACTGGCGTCTTCTACCTCTAAACAACCTAGTTGAATAGCTTGATATAGTCTTTCACGTTCTCTCCTTCCTTTTGGTGAACTATAAAGAGGTGGGATGCATTCTTCTACCTGACTCGACATCTCATGAAATTAACAACAAAGAGCCTGCTCAGGTCGCAAAACGAGTCAATGGTTCCTAAAGACAGCTTTCTGAACCAAGTTCTTGCCGAACTCTTTAAAATTGCCGAGAAAGCTTTGCATATCACCTCATTCGAATATCCCTAAAATGTCATCAGGATCCTGTATGAGTCTAGGTGGTCCATCAGATAGCTCTTCCCTTCATATATCCTGAGTTGGAACGGTAACTTGAACTTGGATGAAACCCTTGTCCTCATTACTCTATTTGTGAATTGAGGTAATGTCAATCGTACTAAGGTGTCCACAGTAACCGGTGCATTAGCACCTATGTTAATGGCATCGATCTTTGCAATCACGTCCCTGATCTTATGAGTAGTACACTCATCTCGATGCCTAGGCACCGAGTCATTATGGTGAGGTGACCGTCTTCTTCTTCTAATCTCCTCACCTCCTACTTTGCGAATTCGGCTAGACAATTCGGATTCCAATGAAATAGGGCTTCTTTCTCGCCTAGATCATAGGCTTGGTGATCGAGGTCAGCGGTTTTGGGCCTGACTAGTGCTTTCATGACTCAAGGATTCATGATTGTCTAATCTGCGAGAATGGCGAGAACTTTCAATTTCAGCTGAGATGGGTGCTGCTGGAGGTGTTGGATTGTTTGTGACGAGGTGCTGTATCAAGTAGGTGTTATTCTCATTCATGATCTTGATTTGCTTGGTGATCCCATGCATTTCACGATGGAGACCCTTAAGATCTAGAGCACAGTTATTGCCTGCCACTGTATGATCTCTGATATCCAAAGGGCTGCTGCCACTAGGTCGAGGTAACAACTGACTACGTAGGTGCATAGAAAGTTGAGAACTATCATTCCCACAGACGGCGCTAAACTATTGTGGTAGAAATTTGGGGGCGAACAACCAATAGTCAGAATTACTTGTGACCTTGGCACTTGACCTCGGCAATAACTTGGGCGACTTGCGTAGGAGAACAAACGTGACCGGCCGGTGTGAGGCCGCTTAAAACCCCTCCAGCGTGGAGATCAAACAAG
>BRYF01000019.1:1860000-1862500 GCA_030159135.1 Actinidia polygama
ATGACTCAAAATATGTTCAATCAATTCACATGTGATAAAATACTTAACTAACTCAAAATAGCCTTGAACAAATTTGTTTTAAAGTTGAGCGTGCATGCATAGATTGATAAAACTAATTAGAATTGCAAGAACTAAATCAACTAATTCACACTCGTAAAGGCAAACAACGATTGTTGAAATAAAGCGTTTAATTTTGATGATTATAATTGTAAAAAGATTAGTCACATTTAAACTTTTATTGAGAATCTTTGTTAAATAAAAAAACAAAAGAAATCAACAGTGGTCTTGCATATATTCAAAAGGAGATTTGAAACTTTCTACAAGTCATATTTGATGTTAATATGCATTCAAAAGTGTTAAAAAAAAGAGTTCAACACTTAAACAAAAATTGGTTAGTCTGTCATGCCCCGCAATCCGGCCTATGCGAATCGTGGGCGCCTGATGGCCAATGGCTTGCCCACCAAGGCCAACTTACCTGTCTTCCTGTGCATACTCGTTAAAATGACATAAATTTTTCTTTTGCGGAAACGTAATCGTACTGAAAATATTAAAGTGTCACGTCCGTACTGTATACAGAGTTGTGCCTAAGTTCAAATATTTATATACATCTGATGGCCAAATTAAATTATACATGTCATGTCCGTACATTTCTACATAACATAAGGATCATAGGTCACAAAACTAAATCCATATAACGCCTTCTTCTATGGCTCTTCGGATTGGCTACCTGAAATTTGTTTTTGAAAACGTAAGCTAAAGCTTATTGAATAACAACAGATGCATGAACATAAAATACCATGGATTCAATTTCATATCATACATATATCATACGTATGAAATAAGTGAGCATAACATAAACTTGATCTTCCATAAACATGGCATCACATGTTTTCATAAACATACATAACATATCATGAAAACATAACAACTCGGATTAACATAACATGGGACCATATAGGTCTGGTGGCTCTTTAGGCCGAGATATACCTTGTAGATGATTTATTTCACATCCCTCATCTACCTTCTAGGACCATTAGGATAGATGAAGGTCCCACCACAAGGGGACCCCGAGTGTCATTATGCATATACGTTTGAACATATTTCAATTGTTAAGTAAACCAACATCCATGTGGTTTTCATTCGTAACGTAATATCATAACATATATTTTTGAAGACATGGCATTATATTGAGAACATAACTTTAATGCGTTGAAAGCATGAAAAACAATTGAATATACTATATCATGTGTTGAAAAACCATTTTGAAAATACATAGGTTTTGTCCATGGCATTGTGTTACTCACCTGATTTTCCTTGGTTGAGTGCTAGACTTGGCGTTCCTACATTTAAGGTATAGAGTTGTCAATACTATGTTTAATAATCTACGTGTAAACTAATTAAACTAATACAACGTCTAATTAGACATAAATATTCTTGTTCTAGGTCCAACTCTCTTGAACATGACTTTAAGGTCTCCAATTGATAGGCTAAGGGACCTAAATCACTTTGAATAGCCAAAAACGTTTTAAGTGAAAAGGGTCAAAACTGTCAAAATTTGGTCTTGGCGTTCGAACGTTGGATATGGCGTTCGAACGCTAAGGTTAAAAATCTGGTTGTCGTTCGAACGCTCAACATTGTGCTAGAAGTTTTGTTCAAATGCTAGACCGTTCGAACGCTGTTCTTGGGCGTTCGAATGCTCATCGTGTTCAGTGACATGAACAGTGACTAGTTTACTAAATTCTACCAAATCTTCATCCAATCTTTCATAGTGTTCAAATACAGACTACAAAGGTGACAATAACTCACTATGGGAAGGAAATAAGTAAAGAAACAAGAGGAATTTAAACTTGAAATCCAAAACCCCAAACTTCATAAACTATACTTGCAACTTACATATATACACTTAAAAGGTTAAATGTTCACCTATTTCGACTTGATGAGGCTTCTAATGGCTGGATCTTAGCTTCCTAGGCTTCCTTCTTCCTTCTTCTTCTTTTTCTCTCTCTTTCTATCTTCTCTCTCTTTCTTTTCTTCTCTTGTACGTGAGTGTGTGTGTATTGGGGAGTGTGAAGTGTGTATATGTATGATGTATGTGTGGCTGTAAATGTTGAGTTGGGAAATGATCCCATGTGGTTCGTCCTTTCTTTAATCTTGTGTTCCTTTTTATTTTCCCATTTTTACTCTTAGCGTTCAAATGCCCCTTTAAGCGTTCGAACGCTTAGAAGGATTTTAGCTAGGCAGGGTTCGAACGCCTTGCTTACAGTTTGAAATGTGTAGGAGTTTGAAATCTGATTTTTGGCTTTAGCGTTCGAACTCTCATATAGGCGTTCGAATGCCTAGAGAAAAACTGGGCAGAATTTATAAGTTTAAGGCTTTAAATAAATTCTAACTTATATTTGGTCTCTTTGACCACTAACTTCCTACAATCCACTTTGATTATCGTTTACGGAGTAATTCATGGGGTTAATAGAATTTACAGATTTGAGGTGTTACAAGTCAA
>BRYF01000019.1:1877500-1880000 GCA_030159135.1 Actinidia polygama
CTCAAAAGAGTATGATACGAACGAGTGTGTAGAACCAGAATCCATAATAACGTGTGCAGGTTGACCACAAATGGATAGTATACCTGACACAACAGATATGGTAGCTGAGATATTTCCTGGTGTGAGTGCAAAAGCTCGACCTTGCCGCGGTTGGTTATTCCTCTTTCCAGTTGGAGGCTGCTGGACAAAGGCCGACGCTGATGCTCCAGCTTCTTGAATTCTCTTTCTCATTAGACAATCTCTGATCTGATGTCCTGTTTGGCCACACCCATAGCAAGCTTTACTTCCCATGAGACATTCTCCCCAATGTTTCTTCTGACAAGTTGTGCAAGTCGGTGCTTCATTTGAGCGGTTACTTCCTTGACTCCCTGTACTCCTTTGCGGGTTTGACGAATTCCCACTC
Organism: Actinidia polygama; assembly: GCA_030159135.1. NCBI lineage: Eukaryota > Viridiplantae > Streptophyta > Magnoliopsida > Ericales > Actinidiaceae > Actinidia > Actinidia polygama. The sequence goes on from BRYF01000019.1 coordinate 1,877,904, forward strand.
GACGATCCTGAACTCTGTCGCTTTGAGCTTTGTCCTCTGTTTATATTTTCTCCTAATCTCTTCTTTCTAGTTTCTCGGAATTGAGACATCTCGTTTAAAGATCCTTCAGCAATTAGCGCTGCATGAAGAACCTCTTGATAAGTTGGTAGTCACAAGATATCCACCTTATTCTTGATGTTCCATCTTAATCCAGCTTCAAACCTCCTCGCCTTGCGAGATTCTGTCGACACTACATGTTGGGCATATCGTGACAACTCCATAAACTTAGCATTATATTCTACTACTGTCGTGTTTCCTTGCTTCAAATTTAGGAATTTCTGAATTTTCTGATCTCGTACCATCTCAGAAAAATATTCCTCATTGAATACTTCTAAAAACCTCGGCCATTGCCATACTGGCTCCAACGGCTTCTTCAATTGCCACCATACCAAAGTAGCTCCTTCAAAAGTGAACGTGGCGAATACTACTTTCTGTTCCTCCGTGCATGGTAGAACTTCAAACACTCTCTCGATTCCCAAGAGCCAAGAATCTGCGGCCATGGGATCGGGTGTTCCATTGAAAGTCGGGGGCCTTAACTGCTGAAACTGCTTAATCGTGGTACGTGGTATCGCCCCAGCTCTTGGCATTTGCATTGCAGGTTGTTGTGGTGCGTCATCGTGGTTATTGTTATTGTGGACATCGTGGACCACTTGGACGAGTCCTTCTAAAATCCTCTCTATACGGTCTACTCGATCTTCGGGGTCTACTGCCCCTCTGCGACCTCGGCCTCTTCTAGGCGGCATAACTTCTACAATCATATCAACCATTTAGACATATCTCTTAACAATTTCTATATTACATCTTAGCATGGGATAGCATAGAACATAACATGCAACACATAGTCATATATTCTCGTCGATCCTAGACTTCTATCTAGAATGACTCTATCGTAGGGGGTAAACCTATAGCTCTGTGTACTGTGTAAACCTAATACTTTGATAAACGTAATTTAACTCTAAGGTGTCAAACCTGGGCTCTGATACCACTCTGTCACGCCCCGCAACCCGGCCTATGCGGATCGTGGGCGCGTGATGGCCGGCGGCTGACCCGCCAAGGCCAACTTACCATTTCTTCCGGTTGATCACCTGTGCATGTGCATTTATAATGCTAAGAATTTTTCTTTTCGCGGAAACGTCATAGTATCTAAAATGACAAAGTGTGTGTGTCCATACAGTATACAGAGCTGTGCCTATGTATTTCAATTTACATACATCCCAAATCAAACTTCAAACTTACATAGACTAAATACATAACATAGGGTCTCGCCCTCACAATACAACATAAAGCCTCTCGGGCTTACAAAACTAAGTCTGACTTGTTCAACCTCCTTTCGGCTCCTCGGATTGACTACCTGAAATTTGTTTTTCTAAAACATAAGCCAAAGCTTAGTGAATAACAACGAATGCATGAACGTAAAATACCATGGATCATTTTCATATCATACATAGCATAGCATAGCGTAAGCAATGTGAGCATCGTATACATTTCTTGAACATTTAACTTTCATAAACATGGCATCACATGCTTTCATAAACATACATAGCATATCATAAAAACGCAACAACCCAGCATAACATGATGACCATATAGGTCGGGTGGCTCTTTAGGCCTGAGATATCTCTTTTGTAGATGGCTTTATTTCACGTCCTCCCATCTACCCTTTAGGACTGTCTGACTTTATTTAATTCCCGTTAGTGAGGACCCCGAGTGTCACATGCATATAATTTGAACATACTTGTTTTCGTATAAACGAAGCATCCATGGGTTTTCATACATAGCATAAACATTGCATACTTTTGCAAGACATGGCATTTACATTACAAATACATTTGATGCATTGAAAGCATGGAAAATATTTGTACATACATAATATACTTTGAAAACATTTTGAAAATACATAATTTTGTTCATAGCATCGTGTCACTCACCTAGATCTCCTTAGCTAGTTTCTAGACTTCGCGTTCCTACACATATAAGGGACCATACGTCATTACTATGTTCAATAAGGCTAGTGTTACAAATCAAATTGATAAAAATCCTCGACTTGACTTAATTGCC
>BRYF01000019.1:1917500-1920000 GCA_030159135.1 Actinidia polygama
TTACTGCTTTGTCTCGATTTGCACCTAAGTTGGTATGTGCTGAAGATGTTAAGTGTAGGCGATTTGAGTAGGGTCTAGATTTGCTAATTCGGTCCCGTGTTTCTGCATTTGAACTTACCCGATATGCAGCATTGGTGAACAAGGCCAAGATTGTGGAATGGGATGTGAAGGAATTTTGGGGTAGACAGTAATAGTTCAAAAAGAGGAGGTTTGATTCAGAAGCTAGACCATCTCGACAAAGGTCTTCAGATGTGACAATAATAGTGGAGCAAAGTCGAGCACAGACTAGTGTAAGGAGTGCTAGGTCCAGTAATTTGAGAGGTGTAGGAAGTTCTAGAGATAGAGGATCATAGAGGCCACTAGTCAGACTTACTTCTATGAGATTTGGCAATATAGGGAGACTTATTTGCTATCGGTGTGGAGTTAAGGGGCATGTAGTTAGGGATTGTCCAATGTCTTGGGTAGATAAATGTCATCAGTGTGGACAACCAAGGCATATAGTAATGCATTGTACTCAAGGGCCTACAACAACTTCATTAGTAGGCAATGCAATTGGTGGGAGTAAAGGAGTAATAGGAGGTGCACGGCAAGGACAGACAACTACTCCAGAATCGTGTGCTCAAGCTCAAGTCTATGATATGACACAAAAGGATGGTCAAGCCACTCCTAATGTAGTGACATGTACGTTATCAATCAATAATGAAAAAGTATATGTGTTGATAGATCCTGGTGCGATGCATTCTTTTGTTGCAACTGCATTTTGTATGCATCTAGATAGACCATGTAGCTCATTGCCTCAACCTTTAATTGTGTCTACCCCGGTGGGAGATGTGATATTGGTGGAGGAAATATATAAGGATTGTATTTTTAAAATTGGTGATAAGGAATTGTTAGTTAACCTGATGCCATTGAATATTCATGACTTTGACTTGATTTTGGGGATGGACTGGTTAGCTTCATACCATGCTTCTATTGATTGTTTCAAGAAGGAGGTTGTTTTTAGAATGCTGAATGAATCAAAATTTACATTTCATGGTGAACGGGATATAGTCCTAACTTGTTTGATTTCAGTTGTGAAAGTAAGAAAATTATTGCGAAAAAGGGTGTGAGGGATATTTTGCACACATTAGTGATACAACTAAAGTAGAATTGAAGTTATCTAAGTTTGTGGTTGTTAGAAATTTTCTAGATGTGTTCCCAGATGAGCTTCCAGGGGTAATACCAGATCACGAGGTAGAATTTTCTATTGAATTGTTGCCAAGAACTACACTTATTTCTATAGTACCATATAGAATGACACCTTCTGAATTGCGAGAGTTGAAAGTTCAATTGCAAGATTTGCTTGGAAAAAGTTTTATTCAACCGAGTGTTTCACCATGGGGTGCACCAGTTCTGTTTGTTAAGAAGAAGGATGGTACTATGAGATTGTGTATAGATTATCGATACCTGAATCAAGTCACGGTGAAGAACAAGTATCCTTTACCTAGAATAGATGATTTGTTTGATCAACTGCAAGGTGCTTGTATCTTTTTCAAGATTGATTTGAGATTTGGGTATCATCAACTGAAAGTAAAAAATAGTGTTGTTTCAAATACTGCATTCCGTACTTGGTATGGTCACTATAAATTTTTAGTAATGCCTTTTGTAGTGATAAACACAGCTGCTATCTTCATGAATCTGATGAATAGGATAGTTAGACCTTTTCTTGATTCCTTTGTCATAGTATTTATTGAAAATATACTAGTTTTGTCACGCCCCGCAACCCGGCCTATGCGGATCGTGGGCGCGTGATGGCCGGCGGCTGACCCACCAAGGCCAACTTACCATTTCTTCCGGTTGATCACCTGTGCATGTGCATTTATAATGCTAATAATTTTTCTTTTCGCGGAAACGTCATAGTATCTAAAAATAACAAAGTGTGTATGTCCATACAGTATACAGAGCTGTGCCTATGTATTTCAATTTACATACATCCCAAATTAAACTTCAAACTTACATAGACTAAATACATAACATATGGTCTCGCCCTTACAATACAACATAAAGCCTCTCGGGCTTACAAAACTAAGTCTGACTTGTTCAACCTCCTTTCGGCTCCTCGGATTGACTACCTGAAATTTGTTTTTCTAAAACATAAACCAAAGCTTAGTGAATAACAACGAATGCATGAACGTAAAATACCATGGATCATTTTCATATCATACATAGCATAGCATAGCGTAAGCAATGTGAGCATCGTATACATTTCTTAAACATTTAACTTTCATAAACATGGCATCACATGCTTTCATAAACATACATAGCATATCATAAAAACGTAACAACCCGGCATGACATGATGACCATATAGGTCGGGTGGCTCTTTAGGCCTGAGATATCTCTTTTGTAGATGGCTTTATTTTACGTCCTCCCATCCACCTTTTAGGACTGGCTGACTTGGTTTAAGTCCCGTCAGTGGGGACCCCGAGTGTCACATGCATATAATTTGAACATACTTGTT
>BRYF01000019.1:1940000-1942500 GCA_030159135.1 Actinidia polygama
ACAAAATAAGGTGTCGACACTTTCTGTTAAAGAGTGTTTTGCATTTGCCTTGGCCGAATTTGCGTTATAAACGAGATGCTTGTGTATTGCATACTTAGAAAACATATTAGCAACTAACATAATGTTTTGTTATCATCAAAATCAAGGTATTGAGTTAATAGATGGGTGTCATGTTTGCTCATTTTCAAGTGAGGCCCTTATTGCATGATCGAGTTTGGGAACTTCAATTACAAGATAAACAGTTGAAGAAGATTAGATAGCAAGTGGTGGATAAGGTGAACACTGATTTCTCACTTCTTGATGATGGCACCTTGATGTTTGAAAATCGATTTTGTATATCGAACGAGTTAAAGATAAAAAATGACATTATGGAAGAAGCACACCAATCATTGTATGCCATGCATCCAGGAAGCACAAAAATGTATAGAGATTTGCGAGAAATTTATTGGTGGCCAGGTATAAAGAAGGACATTGTAAAATTTGTGGCAAGATGTTTAACTTGTCAACAAGTGAAAGCTGAACATTAAAAATCGGCAGGTTTATTGCAACCTCTTCCAATTCTACAGTGGAAATGGGAACATATAACTATGGATTTTATGGTGGGACTTCCAAAAACATATACTGATTTTTATTCTATTTAGGTGATTGCTGATAAATTGACTAAATCAACTCATTTTCTTCCAGTGAAGGTAACCTATACACTTGATAGATATGCAAAGTTGTATGTAAATGAGATTGTGAGATTGGATGGAGCATCGGTGTCTATTGTTTCAGACAGGGATCCAAGATTTATTTTTAGATTTTGGCCAAGTCTTCAACAAGCTATAGGTACAACATTGAAATTCAGTACGACATTTCATCCTTAGATAGGTGGATAATCTAAGAGGACTATTCAGACCTTGGAGGATATGTTGAGGGCTTGTATGCTGGATTTCAAAGGTAACTAGAATGATTATATTGCTTTGATGGAGTTTGCTTATAATAATAGTTATCAGACTAGTATTGGCATGGCACTATTTGAAGTAGTGTAGGGTAGAAGATGTAGAAGTCCAGTGTATTGGACTGAGGTAGGTGAAAGACAATTGTTGAGTCCATAAATAATTCAAGACACAACGGAAAAAATCAAAATAGTACATGAACATTTGAAAGGTGCACAAAGTAGACAAAAGAGTTATGCTGATAATCGGTGACGTGAGCTTGAATTTGAGGTATGGTGAGATTTTACTATTTTTAAGTGTGTGATTAATGTATGCTTAATTATGCTAATCTATAACTAATAATGATTAATTAGCTTAAGTAAAGTGATTAGTGAGGTGCTAAGTGTGTCGGAGTGTGTGTAGTGTGTGCATGAGTGTGTGGAGGGTGTGAGAGGATGTTTTATGTGTGTGTGAACCATGTGTGTATGTGTGTGTGTCATGTAAGCACAATAGAAATAACTTTGTGTCTATTGTGGCTACCATATAGGGGGAAGAAGGGGATAGAAAAGAGGTGCTTAAAATCACTTGAGAGAGAACAGAGAAGTGAAAGAAAGGACAAGGGAGAAAAGAGAGGGAAGAAGGAGAGAATTGGAGGAGAAGGCTAGAAATCATCTTGTATGTATCACCAAAGGTATATCTCACTTTGTTTTATGTTATCTAAATGCATGTCTAGCATATGTATGTGTGTTATGGCCATAGAAATAGAGGGAGGAGGAGGAAGGAGGAAGAAGATGGGATGGAGTTAGGGTTTCCATGAAGGAGACCTGAAACAAGCATGATTTGTGTGATTTAGGTTGTTAGTTTCTTATTCATAGCCTTTTCATATCATTTTACATCATTAGAACACATATGGGAGTGTATAAAAGTGAATTGGAGTTGGTAGGTTTGGAAAAGGGGACTCCACTTACGAACCTTGAATAGGGCTTACCGTTCGAACGATCTGCGCAGAGCGTTCGAACGCTAAGACCAAAAAAGGGGAAACTGAAGTGTTGGGCGTTTCAAACGCCAGGCTTGGTAGTCAGCGTTCGAACACTACATTAAACGCCAAGCTAGTAAAGCTTAGGGTTCGAACGCCTGTGTGCACCTTTCGAACGCTGATATGAAAAATGGTTGGTTAGGGTTCAAATACCTCTATGCAATGTTCGATAGTCCCAAGGGATTAAACAATGACTTTAAACCTTATCGTTCAAACGCAAGGTTCGAACTCCAGGTGAAATAAAGTCTAGCGTTCGAACGCTAGCAGGGTGTATTCGAATGCCAGCAGTAATTTTGGGCAGTTGACCTTAGAACTCTAAGATGCCTAAGCCTATGTAGTACCACTTTGATGGATCACATTGGTGCATAGCGTTGGGGCATGAAGGGAAGGTTTCTTATGTTGACATGCCTAGATCTAGTGTGTAAACATTGATGTACCATATTGATGCATTACATGGGAGTTCGAGAGGGATGGTTATGTTGGCTTAGTAACATTGAATACCTAGGCTTGGTTTGCATACATTTGATGCATTATAGTGAAATATTGT
>BRYF01000019.1:1950000-1955000 GCA_030159135.1 Actinidia polygama
TAGAAGTCTAAGACTAACTAGAATATGCGTTATGTGCTATATATTGTATGTTACTTTATACAGGGACGCTGTATAACTATTGTTATGATACACGTTTAAACATTTAATGTGTTTGTAGAAGATATGCCGCCCAAAAGAGGTTGAGGCCATAGAGGGGCAGCGGAGCCCGAAGGTCGAATCGACCGTATAGAGAGAATTCTTGAAGGACTAGTTCAAGTAGTCCATGAGGTTCACAACAATAACCATGACAACGTGCCTGAGCAACCGGCAGTGCGAGTACTAGGAGAAGATATGATGTCCCGTACCATAATTAAGCAGTTTCAACAATTAAAGCCCCCAACTTTTGACGAAACCCCCGATCCCATGGCCGTGGAGTCTTGGCTATTGGGTATCGAGAGAGTGTTTAAAGTTCTACCATATACAGATGAGCAGAAAGTGGTATTTGCCACGTTCACGTTTGAAGGAGCTGCATTAATTTGGTGGCAATTGAAGAAGCCATTGTAGCCGTTGTGGTTATGGCCCAATTTTTTGGAAGTATTCAATGAGGAGTACTTTTTAGAGACGGTTCGAGACCAGAAAGTTCAAGAATTCCTAAATTTGAAGCAAGGAAACACGATAGTGGTAGAATATAATGCTAAGTTTATTGAGTTATCGCGTTATGCCCCTCATATAGTGTCGACAGAGTCTCGCAAGGCGAGAAAATTTGAAGTTGGATTTCAATGGAACATCAAAAACAAAGTAGATATATTACGGTTACCCATTCATCAAGAGGTTCTTCATGCAGCCCTAATTGCTGAAGGATCTTTGAATGAGATAATTTCGGAAAAATAGAAAGAAAAGGTCAGGGGGAAGTACAAGTAGAGCACCAAGTTTGAAACGACAGAGTTCAGGATCTTCAAGTGGGAATTCATCGACCCTGCTGAGAATTACCGGGAATCCAGAAATTAGTAAATCTAATGAAGCACCGACATGCCCGACTTGTTAGAGGAAGCATTGGGGCAAGTGTCACATGAAAATTAGAGTTTGTTATAGGTCTGGCCAAGAAAGGCACCAAATTAAAGATTGTCCAACGAGAAATAGAATTCAAGGAGCTGGAACATCGGCGTCAGCCTCAGTACAGCAACCTCAATCAAGAAGAAGAAACAATCAACCACGATAGGGTCGAGCATTTGCGCTTGTACCAGGGAATACTCCAACTACCACCTCAGTTGTGTCAGGTATGCTCCCCATTTGTGGTCAACCTGCACACGTCCTTATGGATTCTGGTTTCACCTATTCTTTTATTTCGAGTTATTTTGAGCAACATTTGAATGTCTTCTCAGTACCCCTTGAGTGTAAGTTATCAGTGTCCTTACCTTTTGGGGATACTATGTCATGTGATAGAGTATATAAGTCTTGCGAAATTTGTGTCAATAATGTACCCATGTTTGTAGACCTTATACCTTTAGAGATGCATGGTTTTGACGTCATCCTAGGGATGGATTGGCTGTCTTCTTACTGTGCACTCATTGATTACGAGCTTAAGCGAGTAGTGTTTCACTCGTTTGCTCATTTAGGATTAATCTTTGAAGGAGTTGGCGTTGTACCTCCTCCCTACCTCATTTCTTCTATGAAAGCGCGTCGCTTGATTCAGAAAGGAAGTCAAGCATTCTTATGCAGTGTTGTCGACACGCATGTCTCTTTACCATCCTTAGAGGATATTCATGTTGTCTGAGAGTTTCCAGATGTCTTTCCAGATGAGTTACCAGGTTCCTTAGTGGACCGAGAAACTAAGTTCTATATAGATCTAAATCCGAATACTAGGTCCATTTCTAAAGCCCCCTATCGAATGTCTCCTTTAGAGTTAAAAGAGTTGAAGGTTCAAATTCAAGATCTGTTGGAGAAAGGATTTATTTGCCCGAGTGTTTCACTGTGGGGTGCTCCTGTATTGTTTGTACGGAAGAAAGACGGAATGATGAGATTGTGCATAGACTACCGAGAGTTGAATAAAGTAACCATTAAGAATAAGTACCCACTACCAAGTGTGGATGATCTGTTTGATCAGCTACAGGGCGTCTAAGTGTTCTCTAAAATCGATCTAAGATCAGGTTATCACAAACTGAAAGTTAGAGCGAGCAACGTAGAAAAGACAGCTTTCCGGACCAGATATGGCCATTATGAATTCCTCGTCATGCCGTTCAGAGTTACCGATGCGCCAGCCGCATTCATGGACCTAATGAATCGGGTATTCATACCCTTTCTTGACGAATTTGTTATTGTTTTCATTGACGATATTCTTGTATATTCCAAAAATTTTGCAGAACATGAACAACACTTGAGAAGGATTTTACAAACCTTACGGAATAAGAAGTTGTATGCCAAATTGAAGAACTGTGAGTTTTGGCTATCAAGCGTGACATTTCTTGGACATATCATCAGCGTAGATGGAATGTCTGTTGATCCTCACAAGGTTGAAGTCATTATGAATTGGCCGAGGCCAACGAACGTGACTGAGGTCAGGAGTTTCATGGAATTAGCGGAATACTACTGGAGATTTATGAAAGACTTCTCCAGGATTGCAACACCTTTAACACAACTTACGCAGAAAAATATTCCATTTGAATGGAATGAAAAGCGAGAGAAAAGTTTCTAGATATTGAAGAAACGATTAGTATCCGCACCGATCTTAGCATTACCTTTAGGAACCGATGGTTTTATAATTTATAGTGGTGCCTCACATTGAGGGTTGGGATGCATTTTGATGCAACATGGGAAAGTAATTGCCTATGCCTGAGACCACATGAAAAGAATTATCCGACTCACGATTTAGAGCTAGCCGCAATAGTATTTGCTTTAAAGATTTGGCGTCACTAGCTATATGGAGTGACATGTGAAGTATTCACTGATCACAAGAGTTTGAAGTATCTTTTCACTCAGAAAGAACTAAATATGAGACAACGAAGATAGCTTGAGTTAATCAAGGACTACGACATCCTTATCCAGTATCACCCGAAAAAAGCTAACATTGTAGCCGACGCCTTAAGTCGAAAATAGACTATTAATTTGGCATGCATTGTTCCGTTACAAGTACCATTATTCATTGAGATAAAGAGAGCCGAAATTGAAGTGGTTGCACCAGACACCAATATGATGCTTACTATCATTATTGCTCAACCGATGTTGATGGAAGTGGTAAGATTACGACAACCAGAAGACCCGTACTTGTGGAAGATCTATGAAGAGGTTAGAGTAAATCCTAAGCCTGACTTTACCTTGCAAGATGGAGCTCTTAGATTCCAAGACCGTTTGTGCATGCCAGACATAGCCGAAGTGAAAACACAAGTATTAGAGTAAGCCTATAATACGAAGTTCACGATGCATCCAGGAGGAATGAAAATGTATAGAGACCTGAAGGAAATGTTTTGGTGGCCAGGAATGAAAAGGGAAATAGCTGAGTTCGTATCGCAATGTTTACAATGTCAACAAGTCAAAGCCGAACATCAAAGACTGACGAGATTACTACAATCGTTACCGATACCAGAATAGAAATGGGAACATATTACGATGGATTTCGTGTTGGGTTACCAAACTCGCCATGAGGATATAATGCCATTTCAATCATTATATACCGTTTTACCAAGTCAGCGCATTTCTTATTAGTGAAGACCATGTATTCATTGTCGAAGTACGCAAACCTTTATATTGAGGAGATAATACGACTTCACGATACGCTTGTGTCGATAATGTCAGATCGAGATCTGAGGTTTACGTCAAAGTTTTGGAAAAGCTTACAACGAGCCTTAGGCACTGAGCTTAATTTTAGTACCGCCTTCCATCCACAGACAGACGGACAATCGGAGAGAACAATTCAAACCTTAGAGGATATGCTACGCTTATGTGTTCTCGACTTTCAAGGAAATTGGGAAGCGCACTTGCCACTTGTGGAGTTCGCTTACAACAACAATTTTCATGCGAGCATCGGAATGGCTCCGTATGAAGCCCTTTACGGGAGAAAATGTAGATCGCCCATATGTTGGGCTGAAGTTGAGAACAACAAATTTTAGGCCCAGAGATTGTACAACTCACAACCGATAAGATTAAAGTGATTCAACAGAGACTTTGAACCGCCCAGAGTCGCCAAAAAAGCTATGCGGATGTTCGAAAATAAGAGTTAGAATTTGAAGAAGGTGACCATGTATTTCTGAAAGTATCTCCTTGTAAGGTGATAAGTCGTTTTGGCAAAGAGGGGAAGTTAAAGCCGAGATACGTAGGACCGTTCTAGATTCTTCAACGAATTGGAGCCATCGCTTATCGTATTGCTCTTCCACCGGAGTTTTCGCATGTTCATGATGTTTTTCATATCTCAATGTTACGGAAGTACGTTCACGACCCCACGCATATGATTAGTCACTATCATTTGGAAGTGAGTGAAGACATGAGCTATGTTGAGAAACCAATTGAAATTGTGGATCATCGCGACCAAGTTCTTAGGAACAAGGTCATAACCTTAGTACGAGTTATATGGCATAACCATACGTGGGAGGAATCAACTTGGGAACGAGAAGATAAGATGCGAAAACGTTTTTTGTCTCTATTTGAGTGAATGTTTGTAATAAGTTGAAGTACGATTATTGAAAGAAACTAAACAGTTTTATGTTACGATATTAGTATTTTTATTCAATCTTCATTTATCATTTTGGTAGTTCATCTACCCAAGCAATTCGGGGAAGGCCGACTTGTTTTGGAAAAAATATCAACCGAGTTACCATGATGTGGGCTGCCCAACTGAGAGGGCAGTAGAGGCAGTCGCAATGGGTTAAACCCGATTAGATACATTAATCATCATGAATTAAACATACGATGATGCAAAATGTTTTATCAGAATGCACCGCGGAAATATGACGTTAACCAAGTTTGAGGATAAACTTTTATAAAGGAGGGGAGAATGTAACACCCCGAATCCTTAAACTCTATTAACCCCATGAATATTACACCGTAAATGATAATCATTGTAGATTATA
>BRYF01000019.1:1965000-1970000 GCA_030159135.1 Actinidia polygama
ACGTCACAGTAACAGTGTTTCGTTAAGTCTTCATCTATCATTTCGGTAGTATCATCTGGCCAAATATCTCGGAGAAGGCCGATTTGTTTTGGTTATCATTAGTCGGGACACCATGTTGTAGGCTGCCTAACTGAGAGGGCAGTAGAGGCAGTCACAACAAAGGGGTTAACCCCACAATCAGACACATTAATGATCATCAATTAAACATTTGATTATGCGAGGAACATTATCGTTGATCGAATGCAAAGTGTAGATAGGTCGAATCGAACTATGGACGGAATGAACAATGTAATTTACGACGCTGATCAAGTTTGAGGACAAACTTATTTCAAGGAGGAGAGAATGTAACACTCCGAATTCGCTGATTCCGTTAATCATGTAAATTATGACCTATATGATAATTAGTGTGGGTTATTAGAAGTTTAGAAGTCAAAGTGATCCATTTAAAGATGACATTTTTCAAAACCTTAAGACTTAAGTTTATACCTAGTTGTTCTTCTTAGAGTTCGAGAAGAGGGTTCGAACGGTAATAAAGTATAACAAAATCTAAGAAAATAAAGAAAAATGAATTAAAAGAAAAGAAAGGGGAACATGAAAGTAAAGTGGTATAGGGTACATGGGATCATTTTCCATGTGTGTCCTCATCTTATACTCCGAACCCATAAATGTCATTTTATTTCATAAATTAAGACTTTTAATTTAATTAATATGGATGTTCTATTTTATTTTAGAATCCAAGGAGTCAAAGTGACCAATTAGGAGCAAGGTTACACGAAGAAGCCATGGAGGTAGGCACATGGGATTAAATCCCATGTGTTTCTTTCAAATACACAAACACACCCACACGACCACACATTCGGGAGAGAGAGAAAGAGAAATAGAAGAAGAAAAAAGAAGAGAAAGGAAGGAAGAAGAAGGAAGAGGAGAGAGAGAAAGAAACCTTGAGAGCCAAATCTAAGGCCATAGGAAGCCATTATTGGAGCTTGAGAAAGCTTGGAAAGAGGTAAAAGCTCTAAAACCTCATATGTTTATGTATGTATATGTATATATATGGGATGTGTGTTAGATTTAGAGACTCTTTTGAGTCTCATTTAGGTTAGAAATCATGTATTAAGGTCTAATTTACGTGATTTGGGAGTGGGTTTACAAAACCCCAAATTCTAAGCATTTGGTGAATTTTGATTTTAAACTTAAATCTATCATGCTAGGAATGTTGTTGAAGCTTGAATTTGAGTTATTATTTCCCTTTTAATGTGTAATTTAACCTTAAAACCTTTGGAGAAGTTTGATGATTTTGGTAGCCATTCTCCGGCTACGTACAGCCAGTGTTGTGCCTAGACAGTCTAGACACTATTTAGTAGAACGGCCATAACTTTCTCTAGAAAAAATTCGGATTGAGGCACTATTTGAAGCGTTGGAAAGTACACTCATAGGAATTTCTATAATATAAAGTTTGTACTCTAATTACTTATATGTTGTGATACATTGGAGTTTAAAATTGACCCAAAATTGGTAGCAACAATATTGTTTTTCAGAATTTTAGTCATTGTTCCATTAGGCGTAATTTTTTCGTTCGGAATGTGTTTTGAACCCATGACCTATCAAATTAAAGGTCCTTAAGTGTCACGCCTCGCAATCCGGCCTAAGCGGATCGTAGGCCCGTGATGGCCGGTGGCTGGCCCGCCAAGGTCAATCTTACTTGTCTTCGGAAATGTTTTAGCAATTGAAAATAGTAAAGTGTCACGTCTGTACCTGATACAGAGCTGTGCCTAAGTTCAACTAATTACATACATATCAGGGCTATTTTCTAGTTATACATACATTACATAGCCAATATAATTACATAACGAGTAATCTAATCTATCTACAAAACACCACAAGACCCTTGGGCCACAACTACATCTACTTGACTTCTTTCTTCTATGGCTCTTCTGATTTGCTTCCTGAAAATAGTTTTCTAAAACATAAGCTTAAAGCTCAGTGAATAACATTAGATGCATAAACGTAAAATACCACGAATCTTTGCATATCATAGATATATCACTAACTTAAATAATTTGAGCATAAACGTGATTTTTTCTTTAAAATTAAATCTTCATAAACTTGAAACTCACGTAAACATAACATAACATATTTGAAAAACATGTCGTGAGCATTCAACATATCATAGTTTTTTGTAATCATGAACATATAATAGGGTGTAACTACTCGACATGACGTACTAGCCATATAGGCTATGGGTGCCTCTTTAGGCCAGAGATCTCTATCGTATCGGATGGTCTTATTTCACGTTCCCCATCCATCTAGGGACTTTCTAGCTTGATTTATGTCCCGATAGAGAGGACCCCAAGTATCACCATGCATACATACTTGAACATACATTGCTTTTTATGTAAATCGTACATCCATGGTTTTCATTACATAGCATAACATCATTTGCATACGTTTAGAAGACATGGAGTTCATATTGATAACAAAATTGTTGATGCAATGAGAAACATGGAAAATATTTGAATATACGATAGTACATTTTGAAATTATTTTGAAAATACATAATTTTGTTCATGACATCGTGTTACTCACTTGGGTTTCTTTGGTTAAGCTTTACGCTTGGCGTTCCTACAATTAAGGCATAGAAACGTCAATATTACATTTGATAATCTAGGCGTAAACTAATTAAACTAACACGAACTCCCAATCGACGTACATGTTATTGTTCTAGTCTAACCCCCTTAGACATGTACCTAAGTCTCCAAGTGTTAGTAATAAGGCTTGACATAATATGGTTGTAATTATGAAGTTTTGGGAGAAAAGTTCAAAACTGCCTAGAATTGGTCTTGGTGTTCGAACGTCCAAAAATGTACTGAAGGTGGCGTTCAAATGGTAATGTCCCACCCCGCAACCCGGCCTATGAAGATCGTGGGCGCGTGATGGCCGGCGGCTGGCTGCCAAGGCCAATTTACTTGTCTTCTGGTTGATCTTCTGTGCAATATCATTTAAAAAGACATAAAATTTTCTTTTATGGAAACGTAATCATACTTAAAATAATAAAGTGTCTAAGTTCCATAGGCCGCAAAACTAAATCAACTATTTACATATATTTCATGGCCAAATTAAATTATACATATTATGGCCGTACTTTTCTACATAACATAAGGCCCATAGGCCGCAAAACTAAATCCACATGACGCCTTTTTCTATGGCCATTCTGATTGGCTACCTGAAATTTATTTTTAAAAACGTAAGCTAAAGCTTAGTGAATAACATCAATGCATGAACATAAAATACCATGAATTATTTCATATAATACGTACATCATATATATAAAACATGTGAGCATGAACATAATTTTTTTTTGAAATATAACTTTCATAAACGTGATGCTCACATAGACATTTCATACATACTTCTATAGTCATACATGACATATCTGAAAGATGCACATAGGCATATCATAGCTGAAAACTTGTAACAACTCAGCTGAACTGAGTGACCATATAGGTCGGGTGACTCTTTTGGCCTGAGATATCTCGACTTGCAGATGATTTTATTTCACGTCTCACATCTACCTTAGGACTATCTGACTTTAGGCCCCGTCAGAGAGGGCTCCGAGTATCACCATACATGCATATTCCGAACATACTTTGCTATTTAATCAATCAATCAATCATATATCCATGGATTTCAATACATAATATAATAACATTTACATGCTTTAGAAAATATGGCATTTATATCTTAACATACTCATTTTATGCATTGAAACATAGAAAACATTTGTATATACATAATATACATTGAAAATTATTTTGAAAGTACATAGATTTTGTCCATGTAATTGTGTTACTCACGTGATTTTTCTTGTTTAGGCTCTACGCTCGGCGTTCCTACATATAAGGATACAATATATCAATTTACTTTAAGAAAAAAGCTAAACTAATTCAATTTAGGCTTGGAGTTCGAACATTGGAATTGGCGTTCGAACTCTAAGACTAAAATGACTCACCGTTCGAACGCTCAAAAGTGTTCTTCAAGTGGCTTTCTAACGCCTAGGTAAAATCTTCAAACCGTTCGAACGCTGTTCTTGTGCATTCGAACGCTCACTGGGTGAAACCGTAGGAACAGTAGCTGGACTTTGAAAATTTTACTAAAATTTTATCAAACTAACTTAAATCTTTCCAAGGCTTTGAGGGTACATAGAGTGAGCCAAAAGAACTAACATATCTAATTTTTAACCATTAGTTCAAACTCTATCATACTAGATCTAAAAAGAAAATAAAACTAAAAACCTAACATTAAATTTGGATTTGTGGTTTTACCTTCTTTCCAAGCTTCCCTTGAGCTTCACTATGGAGTCTTTTAGCCCTAGGTAAGCTTTCCCAAGATTTCTCTTTCTCTCTTTCCTTTCTCTCCCTTTATTTTCTTCTCCTCTCTCTCTCTCTCTCTCTCTCTTGTACGTGAGTGTGTAAGAATGAGGGTGTGTTTGTGTATATGTGCGGCTCCCCCATTCTAACTTTGGTGTTCCCTTTTTATTTTTCCATTTTTACTGTTGGTGTTCGAACGTCCCTTTTTGCGTTCGAACGCTAAGAAGGATTTTTGACACTGGCATTTGAATGCCAATTCGAACGTTATGAAGGAATTTTGTTCACTGGGTTCGAACGCTCTACTTACAGTTCGAAATGTGCGAGAGCTTGAAATCTGATTTTTGGTCTTAGCGTTCGAACTCCCATACGGGCGTTCGAACGCTTAGAGGAAATTTGGGCAGAATTTATAAGTTTAAGGCTTTAAATAAATTCTAACAAATTTTGGGTTTCCTTGACTCTTGTCTTCAATTAGTCCACCTTAATTATTGTAAGTGGCGTATTTAAGACGATTAATGGAATTTACGGATTTGGAGTGTTACAGGTAAGGCTAAAAATATGGACCGTTCGAACGCTGTTCTTGGGCGTTCGAATTCTCCCTGTGTGGAATAGTAGGAACAGTAGCAGCTTAAATCAATT
>BRYF01000019.1:1975000-1977500 GCA_030159135.1 Actinidia polygama
GTGCAAACAAATTTATAACGGTTCAGCCAAACTTTGCCTACGTCCACTCTTCAAGACCTCCTTGAGAATTTTACTATCTTTCATAAGCTTTCGGATGCATGTAAGCCTTTACAATGCTTCAACAAGCTATCACACTAGATCTCCTCTAGTCTTCAAGATAATAATCCCTCTTGAATTACAATAATGAATCACTGAAAGTGATTCTGTCAAGTGAGTAAATTATAACAATAAATGTTCATAAAAACTCTAGCTAGATGGATGAATACAATATAAGATATCTAAAGTGATTTCTCTCTTTTTGATATCACAAGTCTAGCAAGAGGAGGATCAAGAGTTGGAAGATTGAATTCAATGAGTTAGAATACTTAAATACTCTTGATTGAACTTCTAACAACCCCAAGGCTTGTATTTATAGCCTCATTCATAAATATGCCAGTTGAAGCATTAAATGTAGTCAACTTTTTCTTCGGAATTTAATCTAGACTGTTGGATCAAGATATGAAGAGTCAGGATTGAAAGATCCAAGTTCGGTTGTAAACTTCGATCTACCGAACTTTGTTTTCTGGTCGAGGTAGTGACTCTGGAAATCTTCAGTCGTGAGATGCTTCCAACTTAGGTTGATCAATGTATGTTTTGATCAAACTAGTGGCTAAATAAAATTTTGGTCGTGGAGTGTTTCCAATTTCAAACAACCGATGTATGTTTTGATCAAATCAGTGGCTAAATAAAACTTTTGTGGAGTGCTTTCAACTTTGGTCTACTAAAAATGTTTCGATCTAGACAATAGCTTCTTAGAACTTCGATCATGGGAGATGTAACATCCCGAATCCTTAAACTCCATTAAACCCATGAATTACGCCGTAAATGATAATCAAAGTGGATTGTAGAAAATTAGTGATCAAGAAACCAAATATAAGTTAGAATTTAATTAAAGCCTAAAACTTGTAAATTCTGCCCAATTTTCCTCTAGGCGTTCGAACGCCCATATGGAAGTTCGAATGCCAAGGCTAAAAATCAGATTTCAAGCTCTCGCGCGTTTTGAATTGTAAGCAGGGCGTTCGAACCCTGGTGAACCAAATTCCTTCTTAGCGTTTGAATTGGCGTTTGAACGCCAGTGTCAAAAATCCTTCTTAGCATTCGAACGCTAAAAGGGGCGTTGGAACGCTAACACTAAAAACGGAGAAATAAAAAAGAACACAGGATTAAAGAAATGACGAATCACATGGGATCATTTCCCAACTCAATAATTACAGCCACACATACATCATACATATACACACACACACGGTCAAAGAGAGAGAGAAGAGAGAAAAGAGAGAAAAGGAAGAGAAGAGAAGAGAAGGAAGAAGAAAAAAAGAAAGAGAGAGCTTGGGAAAGCTCAAAAGACTCCATAGTGAAGCTCAAGGGAAGCTTGGAAATAAGGTATAACCTCAAAACCTCTTAATTATGTGTATGTGTATAGTTTAGGGTTTTAGTTTAGTTTTAAACTTAGATCCCTTATGATTTAGTGGCTACTTTGGCTTGAAATTAAGATATGATAGTTCCCTTGAGTCGTATTTAGTATTTTACAAGCCTCGGAGATATTCAAGTTAGTTTGATTGAGTTTTTAGTAAAAATTGTAAGTTCAGCTACTGTTCCTACTGTTCCACGCAGGGAGCATTCAAACGCCCAAGAAAAGCGTTCGAACGGTCACCCTAGCGTTCGAACGCCAGGCCAGAATTTAGGCAGATTTGACCTTTTTTCTTAAAGTTTTATAATTTTGACCATCGTATGTCAGGACAATTAAACTAACATTTGGAGACTTTAAGTACATGTCCAAGAAGGTTGGACCTAGAACGAGGATGCCTAGGTTTAATCAAAAGTTTACATTATGCCGATTAATTATTATTGTACAAAAGATTGACGATTCCTTACCTCACATGTAGGAACGCCAAGCGTAGAACCTAGCCAAGGAATCCCAGGTGAATAACATAATGACATGGACAAAATGTAACACCCCGCATCCGTAAATCCCATTAATTACGTATATTATGACGTATATAATAATTAGAAGGAGTAATATAAGTTTAAGGATCCCAAAGGACCAATTTAGGTTGGCCAATATTCAAAAATCCTAAACTTATAAATTCTGCTCAGGATCCTTCTTAGCGTTCGAACGCCAGGATGAGCGTTCGAACGGTCGAGTATTTTGCCCAGGCGTTCGAACGCCCATTGACAGCACATTGGGAGCGTTCGAACGGTAAGGCCAAAAACCCAAATTTTAAGTCTTGCATGTTTCGAACTGTAAGCAAGAGGGTTCGAACGCCATGGCCCAGAATCCTTCTAAGTGTTCGAACGCCAAAAAGGAGCGTTCGAACGCCCATAGTAGAAACAGGAAAATGAAAAAGGGAACACGAACTTAAAATGGGGAAAACCACACGGGATCATTTCCCAACTCAGCCTTACAACCACACATATATACATTTACTCCTTTTACTTCCTTCACTTCCAATACACACAC
>BRYF01000019.1:1990000-1992500 GCA_030159135.1 Actinidia polygama
GGATGAGGAAGCCGTTGTGCATATGCATATTGTATTATTGATGAAACTCCATTTGTTGTTGATATAGATGCTCATAGTTGTCTGTCAGCCGATCAAAGTATTGCTCATACCTTTCTTGGCGTTGCTCAATGCATTCCATGGTTTCTCCAAAGTTCTCCATGAAAGAATTCCATTAGGGTGGAGCATCTTGCGGAGGTGCATCATATGCTCTAGGACCTGGAGAGGGATCCTCAGTGTGTGGTGCATTATCAACATCCATTTCAGCATTCTCCCGACTATAAGCTTCATCACTTTCTTTTTCTTCACTATCCTCATTATCAGTGGTGTCAAGGCTATTAACATAAAGCTAAAATTAATTTTGATGATTAGCATTAATGAACAATGTTTAAATTATTTATTTAAAAATCACGTTAAAGAACTATAATCGAAAGTCAAATAGACACACGAACTTAAAATGGGGAAAACCACATGGGATCATTTCCCAACTCAGCCTTACAACCACACATATATACATTTACTCCTTTTACTTCCTTCACTCCCAATACACACACACACACGTATACGGAGAAAGGGAGAGAAAAGAGAAGAAAGAAGAGGAAGAAAAGAGAGAGATTGGGGCTTGAGGGAGGAGCTCAACTCAAGCTAGGAAGCCATTTTTGTAAGCTCAAGGAAGCATTGAGAAAGGTATAAACACATAACCCATGCATTTGAACATATATGTATACTTAGGTTTTTAGTTATTTTGAAACTAGATCTACTAAGTTAGGTTTCGAATTTCAGGCCCATTTTAAGGTATGATAGTGTCCTTGAGTGGTGTATTGTACCCTCAAAATATTGAAAAGATTCAAGTTAGCTGATAGTGAATTGGTAGAAAATTCAAGAACCAGTCATTGTTGATATCACTGGACGCAGGGAGCGTTCGAACGCCCAAGAACAGCGTTCGAACGGCCAAGCGGTCGAACGCCACTGGTAGAGCACTTTGAGCGTTCGAACGCCAAGACCATTTTTAGGCAGAATTGGCCTTTTCCCTTAAGACTTAGTAAATTCAACCATAACATGTTAAACCCTTTAACTACCTTTTGAGAACTTAGGGTACATGTTTAAGATGGTTAGACCTAGAACGAAGGCAATTAAGTCAAGTCGAGGATTTTTATCAATTTGATTTGTAACACTAGCCTTATTGAACATAGTAATGACGTATTGTCCCTTATATGTGTAGGAACGCGAAGTTTAGAAACTAGCTAAGGAGATCCAGGTGAGTAACACGATGCTATGAACAAAATTATGTATTTTCAAAATGTTTTCAAAGCATATTATGTATGTACAAATGTTTTCCATGCTTTCAATGCATCAAATGTATTTGCAATGTAAATGCCATGTCTTGCAAAAGTATGCAATGTTTATGCTATGTATGAAAACCCATGGATTCTTGGTTTATACGAAAACTAGTATGTTCAAATTATATGCATGTGACACTCGGGGTCCTCACTGACGGGAATTAAATAAAGTCAGCCAGTCCTAAAAGGTAGATGGGAGGACGTGAAATAAAGCCATCTACAAAAGAGATATCTCAGGCCTAAAGAGCCATCCGAACTATATGGTCATCATGTCATGCCGGGTTGTTACGTTTTTATGATATGCTATGTACGTTTATGAAAGCATGTGATGCCATGTTTATGAAAGTTAAATGTTCAAGAAATGTATACGATGCTCACATTGCTTACGCTATGCTATGCTATGTATGATATAAAAATGATCCATGGTATTTTACGTTCATGCATTCGTTGTTATTCACTAAGCTTTGGCTTATGTTTTAGAAAAACAAATTTCAGGTAGTCAATCCGAAGAGCCGAAAGGAGGTTGAACAAGTCAGACTTAGTTTTGTAAGCCCGAGAGGCTTTATGTTGTATTGTAAGAGCGAGACCCTATATTATGTATTTAGTCTATGTAAGTTTGAAGTTTGATTTGGGATGTATGTAAATTGAAATACATAGGCACAGCTCTGTATACTGTATGGACATACACACTATTGTTGTTTTTAGATACTATGACGTTTCCGCGAAAAGAAAAATTATTAGCATTATAAATGCTCATGCACAGGTGATCAACCGGAAGAAATGGTAAGTTGGCCTTGGCGGGTCAGCCACCGGCCATCACGCGCCCACGATTCGCATAGGCCGGGTTGCGGGGCGTGACAGAATGGTATCAGAGCCCAGGGTTGACACCTTAGAGTTAAGTTATATTTATCAAAGTATTAGGTTTACACAGTACACAGAGCTATAGGTTTACCCCCTACGATAGAATCATTCTAGATAGAAGTCTAGGATCGACGAGAATATATGACTATGTAATATAGAAATTGTTAAGAGATATGTCTAAATGGTTGATATGATTGTAGAAGTTATGCCGCCTAGAAGAGGCCGAGGCTGCAGAGGGGCAGTAGACCCCGAAGATCGAGTAGACCGTATAGAGAGGATTTTAGAAGGACTCGTCCAAGTGG
>BRYF01000019.1:1997500-2000000 GCA_030159135.1 Actinidia polygama
ACTGTAAGCAAGAGGGTTCGAACGCCATGTCCCAGAATCCTTCTAAGCGTTCGAGCGCCAAAAAGGAGCGTTCGAACGCCCATAGTAGAAACAGGAAAATGAAAAAGGGAACACGAACTTAAAATGGGGAAAACCACATGGGATCATTTCCCAACTCAGCCTTACAACCACACATATATACATTTACTCCTTTTACTTCCTTCACTCCCAATACACACACACACGTATACGGAGAGAGGGAGAGAAAAGAGAAGAAAGAAGAGGAAGAAAAGAGAGAGATTGGGGCTTGAGGGAGGAGCTCAACTCAAGCTAGGAAGCCATTTTTGTAAGCTCAAGGAAGCATTGACAAAGGTATAAACACATAACCCATGCATTTGAACATATATGTATACTTAGGTTTTTAGTTATTTTGAAACTAGATCTACTAAGTTAGGTTTCGAATTTAAGGCCTATTTTAAGGTATGATAGTGTCCTTGAGTGGTGTATTGTACCCTCAAAATATTGGAAAGATTCAAGTTAGCTGATAGTGAATTGGTAGAAAATTCAAGAACCAGTCACTGGACGCAGGGAGCGTTCGAACGCCCAAGAACAGCGTTCGAACGGCCAAGCGTTCGAACACCACTGGTAGAGCACTTTTGAGCATAGTAATGACGTATTGTCCCTTATATGTGTAGGAACGCGAAGTCTAGAAACTAGCTAAGGAGATCCAGGTGAGTAACACGATGCTATGAACAAAATTATGTATTTTCAAAATATTTTCAAAGTATATTATGTATATACAAATGTTTTCCATGCTTTCAATGCATCAAATGTATTTGCAATGTAAATGCCATGTCTTGCAAAAGTATGCAATGTTTATACTATGTATGAAAACCCATGGATACTTGGTTTATACGAAAACTAGTATGTTCAAATTATATGCATGTGACACTCGGGGTCCTCAAGCCTAAAGAGCCACCCGACCTATATGGTCATCATGTCATGCCGGGTTGTTACGTTTTTATGATATGCTATGTATGTTTATGAAAGCATGTGATGCCATGTTTATGAAAGTTAAATGTTCAAGAAATGTATACGATGCTCACATTGCTTACGCTATGCTATGCTATGTATGATATGAAAATGATCCATGGTATTTTATGTTCATGCATTCGTTGTTATTCACTAAGCTTTGGCTTATGTTTTAGAAAAACAAATTTCAGGTAGTCAATCCAGAGAGCCGAAAGGAGGTTGAACAAGTCAGACTTAGTTTTGTAAGCCCGAGAGGCTTTATGTTGTATTGTAAGGGCGAGACCCTATATTATGTATTTAGTCTATGTAAATTTGAAGTTTGATTTGGGATGTATGTAAATTGAAATACATAGGCACAGCTCTGTATACTATATGGACATACACACTATTGTTGTTTTTAGATACTATGACGTTTCCGCGAAAAGAAAAATTATTAGCATTATAAATGCTCATGCACAGGTGATCAACTGGAAGAAATGGTAAGTTGGCCTTGGCGGGTCAGCCGCCGGCCATCACGCGCCCATGATCCGCATAGGCCGGGTTGCGGGGCGTGACAGGATCGATCTGTGATACACAAAGTATTAGGATTGGGGTTTGGTAATAAAAAATATAAAAATGAAGTAAAAAGGGAACAACAGTTGAAAGTCATATACGGAAGAGATGTCAATGCGAGTGTTCAAACTAAGGCCAATATTTTATCTCTAGAATTAAGGTTGGTTCACCATTTTGTTTGCACCATATTGATTCCCAAGGTTGGAAAGTAAGAATTTATATCTTTTTCATCATGACTAATTCCAGAATTGATTTGGTATTATTTATACTGGATCAAATGTATAAGGCCATGATGAAAAAGATTAGTCTACCCTATGGAATGTTTCTAACCAAAGTTTTCTAGTATTTCAAAGTGGACTTAAGTAACGAGATAACGCGAACTCCTTAGGCAATAAGTGACGAATATAATGAAAAGACTTTGAAACGAATGGGGTATGAGATGAAGGATAGCAAATGGACTCCTAAATCATCAAAGAAAATGGAAGAAGTGAGTAGTTCGACAAGAAAAGCACCCTTAGAGAATGAAAGTGCAAAGAAATCTTTGGAGCCTGAACTCGGGGGATTTGAGATGTAAATGCGTGTTTTTATGGCTCAAATGTCATAATCAATGCAAACACTACATACCAAAGTCGATAATGTGGCTTTCCAACTCTTATTTTTGGAAAGAAAGTTGAGAGAATTAACCAAGGAAGTGAGAGTGGGTAAGGTGCCAATGGAAGAGGAAGAAGAAGAAGAGGAAGAAAACAAAAAAGTTGATGAGATTGAGAAAGAAGGGGCTGAGAAGGATAAGGAAGAAGAAGGAGATAAAAAGAGTGGGGAAAAGAAGGAGAAAGATGATACTGACAGTGCTGAACTCGGAGGAGACGAAAACTTATCTAAAATGAAATCCGATACCACTCCAGCCTTTCTTCGACTACCAGTCGCAAATACACATTGC
>BRYF01000019.1:2027500-2032500 GCA_030159135.1 Actinidia polygama
CGAACGTCGGTAAATCTTGGTGTACTCTCTCTTATTCTCATTTTTACTTTATATTTATATTTATTACATTACGAACAAGTTAATTTATTATTGTAGTGATTAGATTAATTTTTAATTAATTCTAATTGTAAATTAGTTTTTGAAAAACCCAATTCACCCCTATTGGGCCACCACAAGCTAATGGCGTATTTAGAGAGGCAAGGTAGACAAAAAGTAGTTCTCCCTCATTCGGGGTGGAAAGAAGTGGTGGCCTAGTTAAGTACTGTTTGAATTGTTGGAATGCTTGTTCTCATTCCGTATTCCATGAAAATTTAATATGTTTGGGAAGGAGATGAAAACATGGACGACTTTTGTTGAAAGACATATGAATTGGTTAAGTATTGTCGTCATTCCGATGAGTTTCTAAACCTCCTTCACAGTCCTCGGGCTGACAAGATCATTGATTGCCACAATTTGCTCCGTGTCTTTCCTTGATTCCTCGCAGAGTTACAAAGTGCCGTAGAAACTTGCCCAAGCTAACTCCAAAGGTTCACTTGGTTGCGTTTAGCCTCAATTTTTATTCTTTTAAAATTGCAAATACCTAGGCTAGATCCTTGAAATGGTCTAATTCTCATTTGCTTTTGACCACCATGTCATCGATGTACACGTCTATGATTTTACCGATAAGAGGGTTGACATCTTGGTGATCATTCTTTGATATGTGGTTCCGTTGTTTTTTAACCCAAAGGAAATGAACTTGTAACATAATATGCCTCGAGGGGTGATAAATGCAGTTTTCTTTTGATTAGGCTCGTGTATCGGTAGGGAAAGCAGTCTTTTGGATAAGCTTGATCGAGGCTTGTAAAATCAACGCATACCCTCCACTTGCTTGTCTTTTTCTTTATCACAACTGTGGTAGACAACCAACTAGGGTAAAGAACCTCTGTGATAGCACGTGCTTCCTTCATTTATCACTGTGTCCACATGTTCGGTTGTAGACCTTCTTCCCTATTACTTTACTGGTTTGGCCTTGGGAATGACATTTAGTTCATTCTTAATGAAGTCTGGGTCAATCCTAGGCATCTTGTATGGAGTCCATGCTAAGACCACAATATTGGCTATTAGGAGTTGGATGAGCTTGTTTATCTCTCGCTACTTTAGGTTTGAACTAATGAGAAAGAAATGGTCCGATCTTGGCTCACGATATCAGTCATTGGATCAACTCAAATGGATTTCAACCGTAGATAGCGGGAGATAGATTTGAGATTCAAAATGAATTGTGATTTATAATATAGATACATACATATATACATATTTGAACATATAAGGGTTTAGAACTTTTCACCTCTTTCCCAAACTTCTTCAAGCTTCAATAATCGCTTTTCTTGGCTTTGAGTGAGCTCTCCAAGCGCTCTCTCTCCCTTTCTCTCTTTCTCTCTTCTCCCTACTCTTCTTTCTTTTCTCTCTTCTTCTTCTCTTCTTTCTCTCTCTCTCTCTCTCTCTATCTACGTGCATGTGTGGTATGATGTGTATAACCCAAGACACACATGGCAAATAATCCCATGTGCGCGCCCCTATTTGGATTCCTTGCTCCTCTTTTCTCTTCTCTTTTCTTTCTCTTTTTTTTTGTACATACTGTTACTGTTCGAACGCTAACATTAGCATTTGAATGCTGAGAAGAAATTCAGCCCTAGCTGTCACGCCCCGCAACCAGGCCTATGCGGATCGTGGGCATGTGATGGCCAGCGGCTGACCCACCAAGGCCAACTTACCATTTCTTCCGGTTGATCACCTGTGCATGTGCATTTATAATGCTAATAATTTTTCTTTTCGCGGAAACGTCATAGTATCTAAAAATAACAAAGTGTGTGTGTCACCATACAGTATACAGAGCTGTGTCTAAATATTCAGCCTTTACATACATCCATAAGTCCAACATTTAATTTTACATACATCATATGGCCAATAATTACATGGCATAAATTCTAATTCGTTATCATAAGTACGAAGGGCCTCTTGGCCACAAAACTAAGTAGATTTGCTATCTTCTTCTTAGGGCTCTTCGGCTTGACTTCCTAGAAAAATGGGTTTTTGAAAACGTAAGCTAAAGCTTAGTGAATAACAACAGATGCATGAACGTAAAATACCATAGATCATTTTCATATCATACATAGCATAGCATAGCGTAAGCAATGTGAGCATCGCATAACATTTCTTGAACATTTAACTTTCATAAACATGGCATCACATGCTTTCATAAACATACATAGCATATCATAAAACGTAACAACCCGGCATGACATGATGACCATATAGGTCGGGTGGCTCTTTTGGCCTGAGATATCTCTTTTGTAGATGGCTTTATTTCACGTCCTCCCATCTACCTTTTAGGACTGGCTGACTTTATTTAATTCCCGTCAGTGAGGACCCCGAGTGTCACATGCATATAATTTGAACATACTTGTTTTCGTATAAACCAAGCATCCATGGGTTTTCATACATAGCATAAACATTGCATACTTTTGCAAGACATGGCATTTATATTCCAAATACATTTGATGCATTGAAAGCATGGAAAACATTTGTACATTCATAATATACTTTGAAAATATTTTGAAAATACATAATTTTGTTCATAGCATCGTGTTACTCACCTGGATCTCCTTGGCTAGGTTCTAGACTTTGCGTTCCTACACATATAAGGGACAATACGTCATTACTATGTTCAATAAGGCTAGTGTTACAATTCAAATTGATGAAATTCCTCGACTTGACTTACTTGCCTTCATTCTAGGTCTAACCATCTTGAACATGTGTCCTTAGTTCTCAAAAGGTAGTTAAAAGGGTTTAACATGCTATGGTTGAATTTACTAAGTCTTAAGGAAAAAGACCAATTCTACCTAAAAATGATCTGGGCGTTCGAACGCTCAAAAGTGTTCTACCAGTGGCGTTCGAACGCTTGGCCGTTCGAACTCTCTTCTGGGCGTTCGAACGCTAGACCGTTCGAATGCTGTTCTTGGGCGTTCGAACGCTCCCTGCATTCAGTGACATGAACAGTGACTGGTTCTTGAAAAGTTTTACTAAATTCAATTCAAACTTTCCCATTTCTTTCCTTGAGTCCCAAGGCATGGAGACTCACTCTTAAAGACTATAATATCCAAAAATGGGGGTAAACTAACCATTCAATCCTAAGGGATCTAGGATTTAAATTTTCTAAAACCCTAAATCATACATATAAATATATATTCATGGATTGTGAGTTTATACCTTTCAAATTGGCTTCTTGTAGCTTCTTTGAGCTTTACTATGGCTTCTATTTGCCTTGATCCTCTTCCTTCTTCCTTTTCTTTCCTTCTTTCTCTTCCTTATCTCTCTTTTCTCTCTTCTCTCTCTCTCAACCGTGTGTGTGGGTGTGTGGGTGTTGTGAAGAGTAAGTGTGTATATATGGGTATATGTGTGGCTGTGAAAGGCTGAGTTGGGAATGATCCCATGTGGATTTCCCCATTTTAATTTCGTGTTCCCTTTTTCATCTTTCTGTTTCTACTATGGGCGTTCGAACGCTCCTTTTTGGCGTTCGAATGCTCAGAAGGATTCTGGGCTCTGGCGTTCGAACGCTCTTGCTTACAGTTCGAAACATGCGAGACTTGAAATTTGGGTTTTTGGCCTTACCGTTCGAACGCTCCAAATGTGCTGTCAATGGGCGTTCGAACGCCTAGGCAAAATGCTCGACCGTTCGAACGCTCATCCTGGCGTTCGAACGCTAAGAAGGATCCTGGGCAGAATTTATAAGTTTAGGACTTTTGAATATTGGTTAACCTAAATTGGTTCTTTTGGACCCTTAAACTTATATTACTTTCTCTAATTATTATACACGTCATAATATACGTAATTAATGGGATTTACGGATACGGGGTGTTACGCTAGCATTTGAACGCAACATTCGAACGCACTGAAAATGTTAAATTCGTTATAGGCTTGAGCGTTCGAACGACCCTTATACCGTTCGAACGCCAAGAAGAAAGTTGGCTAGCATTCGAACACCACGTTCGAACGCCTTGGAACCGTAAAGCTGGGTGGTCTTTGTCACAGACTTTAGCGCTCGAATGCCTTCTCTATCGTTTGGCATTCGAACGCCCAAGAAGGATTCTTGGCCTTAAGTCTAAGGTTTTTGATGGCGTTTTGTCTCTCAACGGATTACTTTGATCCATAATATCATAATTACCCTCGTTAACTAGCGTATGGGTCATAATCTATATAAATAAGGAAAATCATGGGATCGGGATATTACATATATTGGTTCCTTGAGCACCACGTTAATGCCCTACCTCACCCGATCTTCATTGTCTATCATTCTTTCCTTGTGCCTTTTGAAGGAGCCATCATCCTAGAAAGAAGACCCCAAAGCTCATTCTGCTAGCCTAATGTCATCCTCCAACCGAACAAACATCTCCACATGAGACATGAGGTCTCGAAGGTCGGTTGGAGGGTTGAGCATCTAGTCTTCCCATAGCTTCTCGCTCGGGGTCAGTCCGAATTTATAACTAACCATGGAGAAGTTGCGAAGCAATTCATTTTTGCACTTGCAGAGGGCCAAAAGAGAGCTGATACTTTCAGTGCCTTGGTCTTAATAATAAACTGAGCTATAAATGACTAGGAAATTTGGTAGGAGCTTCTGATGGACCCTACAGGGAGCTTGTCAAACCACTTTAGCCCAGGTCACCCAGGCTCGATGGGAACACCCTACACATGAATGCATCGAGGTGGTTCCAAATTTCCATCATCTATCTGAAATGGTTGATGTGCAATCTCAAGTCTCATTTCCCATCATACAAGGTAAATCTTGGGGGTTTGAACTTCTCTAGAGCATCCGATCCCTTAATCTCCTGTGCAAATAAGGTCTAATATCTATGGATTTATTCTCTTGGTGCAGACTTGGCAGTCCTAGTGGCTGATCTCTCTAGTTAGTTGGTTTTTGGGGCCAATGCTGCTATGGAAAACAACTTTGCCCACAAATTCCCATC
>BRYF01000019.1:2067500-2072500 GCA_030159135.1 Actinidia polygama
TTCATAATGAGTTTTTGTAGCATAATTTTTAAAGAAACTATTTTTGAAAACAAAAAAAAAAATCATTTTTCTATATTACCTATTTATTAGAGAAAATGATTTGTCAGCACTTCAAGACATCTTTTAGAATTTTTCTGTGTTATTTTCTAAAATATTCTCATAAAAAAGATTTTGAAAACTGTTGCAATATATTTTTTAAAAATTATTCTGCAAAATTAATTTTAAAGACCGAACCAAACAGAGCCTTTGCTAGAGTTTTCCTAGCAAGAATAATATGAGAATTTTTTATGTTTGTGTAGATAAAACAGTTTGTGTATATAGGAAGTGAACCTGTTCGCTGTGGCCTTGGGGCAAGTAGATGATGTGGGTCCCAGCCAGTGGCCAGTTCATCAAAGGCCCGGCGCACGCTTGCCATAGCTCCGGGTTTATGCTCTTCTTCTCTCCTATTCACATTACACTTGTCAGTCACCCCTTATTTGTTTCCCGAGAAAATCAAAAGGAAAATCGAAAGAAAAATCTTAGAATCTTTGTACCTGACAATCCATACCCAAACGACTCACAATCTTACAAATTAAAGGGATCCTTATTTTCCTGAAAAATAATTTCTCTTTCGGAGAATTTTTTTCAAAAGCTTTGTTTAGGGTTCCGATATGAGGGGACAAAAATAGGAGAGAGAAAATGAAGAGGAAACGACAAACACCGCTTGCTGTGTGAGCCACTGGTTATTCCAATGTGAAGTTAGAGAGAGAAAATATATATAGAAAGAGTAGAATCTGACCTTTGCTAGGATGAGCGATCGTCGGATACCCGCCGCCGCCGTTCGTCGACATCTTCAGTGGGTGTGGCGTGGAATCAATCTGAACTGTTTGCTTAAAATCAAACCCAGATCAAAAATTTAAAAATTTGAGAGACCCATAGGGGCAAAAATGGAAATCACAAAAACCTAGTGCTGGGGGCTCTGTAGGGGACCTCGAACTCGAACGCAACAGGGAGGCCGAGAAAGCCATGGAAGGCGAAAATGGCTTTGTCTTGGAGTTGATCGACTCTGAATAAGACCACTGATTTTCTCAGAGCCGCCAAGAAGAAGGCCACCAGAGAGAGATTGCCCTGCTGGTCTTCCCCCTTTGTCACCATTGTTGCTTGACACCACTGCTCGTGACTTTGAAAAGAGAGAGAGATAGAGAGAAGCGAGGTTTTGAGCTCTGAGCTCTTAAGTGGTCTGAACATGAGAGAGAGAGAGAGAAAGAGAGATGAGTGAGTGAAGGTGTCGAAGAGATGAAGGAGAGGTTTATCTGAGAGGTTGATGGCACAGTCCATTTCTTGAGCCGTGAGCAGTGAGCAGTCCCATCTCTCTTCAGCCGTGAGACAGTGGATGTGGCGTGGAATAAATCTGAACTGCTTGCTTAAAATTAAACCAATCTCAGCCATTGGATTAAGGAAGTGATATTTTTTTGGGGAAAAAAATAATTTGAGGTAAAATCTGAGCTGTTAGATCAACTCAAATTGATTTCAGCTGTAGATAGCGAGAGAGATATTTTGGATTCAAACGTAGTTGTGATTTATAATATACATGATAGGTTCTTTATTGTATCTAACTGCTAGTAGGCTAGACATCATGCTCAGTATTTGCTTGTGTGCGAGATTTTAATCTAATCCTAAAGAATCGCAGTGATTGATGTGAATTTTTTTTTGGTTATCTCAAGTACACACCTAACCTTAGATTATGGTATCTAAAGGGCATAAATTTTAATCTGATTGGTTACATTGATGATGACTATACGGGGAGTAAAGTTGATAGGAAGAGCAAAAGTGGCTCTTGCCAACTCGTAGGCAACATGATTGTGTCTTGGTGTTGCAAGAAACAAAATTATGTTGCTCTTTCCACAGCTGAGGCTGAATATGCAGTAGCTTGTAATTCATGTGCTCAAGTATTGTGGATGAAACAATAATTAAAAGATTATAGTATTTCATTTGATCATATACTCATTAGATATAATAATACTAGGGCTATTAACTTGACTAAGAATCTTATTCAACATTCTCGTACAAGACACATTAAAATAAGATATCATTTCATAAGAGATCGTGTGCAAAAGGGTGATATTAAACTTAATTTTGTGAGCACTGAAATGCAATTAGTTGACATTTTTACAAAACCATTAAGTGAGGATAGGTTTTGTATGATTAGAAGAGAATTGGGAATGCGTAATCCTATGTGATCTCTGATGAACTTTAATAATTTACATGTTATTTTTGTTTAATTGTAATCAAATTTGTGCAATTTATGTTCATAATTCATTTCATGCATTTGCACAACCTTTTTTAAACACTCTGGGTTCACAGGTTGAGCATATGTAACACTCTGTCTTCAGGTATCGACACCTTAAAATCCATGTGTCAACACATAATTACTAAAAGTTCACATTGAACTTTTGAGACCCAGGTGTCGACACATAAGGTTAATGTGTCGACACATAATTACAAAGAGTTCACATTGAACTTTTGAGACCCAAGTGTTGACACATGAACTACATAAAGTTCATGTGTTGACACATGAGTAGGGCCTATATATGTTAACAGGCCCCACTTTTCAACATTCAAACTTTCCTCTTTCTCTCTATCTATATATCTTATTTCACGTCAAAACTCAACCGTCACTAACGCACCCCCTACAATCTCTCCTTAAAACTCGTATAAAAACCCTAATCGATCTTTCTAAACCTCTCATAACCTTCACTAATCCATCCATGGCATCAAAAACTGCAAAATCAAAAAAAGTCTCTAAAGCCTTAGTGGTGTCGACCCTCAAGTTTCAATAGGTCAAAAGAGGAAATCAAAGGAGGATTCTAGCAAGGACAAAGGGAAAAGGAAGAAAGGCAAGAAGGGAGAATCCACCTCCACCACAGCCCTATAACGAAATGAGTTGTACATCAATGCGGGAAAAGCCCAAGAAAGGTATAACATCGATTTCTCTCTTAGAAAGGTCTCTAATGAACATGGGTAGAGTACAACTTCTTTGATTTCCATAATTTTAAGTTGAGTATGAAATTGGGAAACCTAGGATGAAAATCTATGACCACATTGAAAGATGATGTGTATCCTGACTTAGTTGCCCATTTTTATGCCAATACCTATAGAGAGTATGGAACAATATCTATTGAGAGTTATGTCAAAGGAGTCTCTATCACTTTGGATAGATTGGTGATTAGAAAAATTATTGTGATTGGGCTCGGTAAAGAAGTCTATAGAGATAATATATCTCGAAAGGAGTAATTGAAAGTTCTCTATAGATAGAAAATGGGTAAGTATATTCAACGAAATGCTAATGACTTGCCTCTTGAGTTGAGGCTAGTACATCACTTTGCCTGCACCATTTTCACTCCCAAAACTGGAAAATATGAATATGTTTCTGAAAAAGTGTTATTCTTCTTGTGGGCGTATATAACTGATTCCAAGATTGATTTGCCTCTATTTATCTTGGATCATATGTTCAAAGCCACCATTGCCAGAATTAGTTTGCCTTATGGTATCTTTTTGACCAAGGTTCTCAAACTCTTCAAGATTGATTTAAACAATGAGAAAAAGAGAACCCCCAAATCTATTAGCGATGAGCATAATAAAAAGACCCTAAAGAGAATGGGGTACATTTTGAAAAACAACGAATGGACTCCTAAACCTACCAAGAAAACTGGTGAGGGATCAAAGGAAAAGACTCCATCTAGGAGTAATTTTAGACAAAGGAGCGCCAAGAAAAGTTTGTCTCATGATTTTGAGTGCAGTGAAGGGGAGATGGTTTTTTTTATGGCTCAAGTGATGGAACTCCTGGAGAAACTAAACAAAAAGGCAGACATTGCTACCAATAGGTTGCTTTTTTTAGAATGAAAAGTGAGAGAATTGAAAAAGAAAGTGAAACTATTGAGACTTGGCAAAGGAAAAATGGAAGAATAAGAAGAGGATGGGGTGGAAGAAGAAGAAGAAGACACTAAAGCAAATAAGGAAGAAATTGGAGAAGGAAAGAAACAAGGAGAAAATGAGGCAAAACAAGAGAAAGATGGTGAAGAGGATGACTCATCTACCACTGAATTCGATAACCCCTCTCCTATTTCTGGTCAAAAGTCTGGTCACAGGTATGGGTTGAGACAAAGGGAAGGCAAGAAATTCTCCAACACCATGGATACCCCTCTTGTCCTAACCCCTTCACCACTTGTATCTCCACAACCTACCTCTCCCCACTGAGACTACTCACCCTTATCCTATCACTCTCATTTTCATTTTGCATATGTATGACCTTTTGTACAAGGGTGGCATGACATTCTCAAGACATGTCTATGTAATATTTTGGATATTATGACTCCTCTTTGGTCTAAATTTTATGGTATACTTCAGTTAGTGTTATTGGTCTCATGGCTTATATATATCTTTACTTAATTATTGCTTTAATACTTTGTATGATCTGAATGATTGCTTAGCTTGATTGGTTGATCTGGTTTGATGCTCTTTTTATAGAAATTATCCATTTTTTATTATTTCTCTTTTTAATGTGTTGACAAAAGGGGGAGAAGAATGAAATTTAAGAATAGAATGTTGATAGGGGGAGAAGAATGAGAAGAATGGAATTCTTAGGATCCTTATTTTTTTCTATTTATCTAATAAAATTGCTATTAACTAATGGAATTGCCATTAAGAATTGTTTTTGATCAAGAGCAAGAGAAAAGAAACTCTTTTTACTATTAGGAACATATATTGCAAAACTATAAAAGAAAGAAGGATCAATTTTTTTGGTATGACATTTTACTCTTCAATATTATGCTTATTTTGAAAAGGTTTTGTCATCATCAAAAAGGGGGAAAATGTTGATTGCATGCCTTGATTTTGATGATAACTAAACCTTGTGTTAATCTACTAATGCATTTAATTAGTGTGCAGCTTAATGAGAATTAAAGTTTAGACTTAAAGCTTGACTTAAAGTCTAATACTTGATAAAATGGACGCACAACAAG
>BRYF01000019.1:2137500-2150000 GCA_030159135.1 Actinidia polygama
CATGAGAAGAATTACCTGACTCATGACATAGAGTTAGCAGCAGTAGTGTTCGCCTTGAAGATTTGGCGCCACTATTTGTATGGAGTAACATGTGAAATTTTTACTGACCACAAGAGTTTGAAATACCTTTTCACCCAGAAGAAACTAAAAAGGAGACAACACAGATGGCTTGAGTTAATCAAAGATTACGACATCCTTATTTAGTATCACCCGGGAAAAGCCAATGTTGTAGCTGATGCCTTGAGCCAAAAGTCGACAGTCAATTTAGCATGCCTTGTTATGTAGCAAGTACCCTTATTTGTTGAGCTAGAGAGAGCAGGAATTAAAGCGGTTGCACCGGACCCCAACGCGATGCTTACAGCCATGATTGCCCAACCGACGTTGATGGAAGTTGTAAGACTACGACAACCAAAAAATCCATACTTGTTGAAGGTTCATGAAGAGATGGGATTAATCTTAAGCCCGACTTCACTTTGCAAGACGGAGCTCTTAGATTTCAAGTCCGTTTGTGTGTTCCAGATATAGTCGAAGTCAAAAGGTAAGTTTTGGAAGAAGCCCACAATACCAAGTTCACGATACATCCGAGAGGAACAAAAATATACCGAGACTTGGGAGAAACATTTTGGTGGCTAGGAATGGAGAAAGAGATCGCAGAATTTGTATCACAATGTTTACAATGTTAGCAAGTCAAAGTAGAACATCAAAGACCGGCGAGATTATTACAATCACTATCGATACCAGAATGGAAATGGGAGCACATTATGATGGATTTCGTTGTTGGTTTACCGAACTCGCGTCAAGGATGCAATGCCATTTGGGTCATAGTAGACCACCTCACCAAGTCAGCGCATTTCTTACTAGTGAATACTATGTACTCCTTGTTGAAGTATGCAAACTTATATATTGTAGAAATCATTCGACTTCACGGTACGCCTGTGTCTATAGTGTTGGATCGAGATTCGAAGTATACATCGAAGTTTTGGAAAAGCTTACAATGAGCTTTAGGCACTGAGCTGAATTTTAGCACAACCTTCCACACATAGATTGTCACGCCCCGCAACCCGGCCTATGCGGATCGTGGGCACGTGATGGCCGGCGGCTGACCCACCAAGGCCAACTTACCATTTCTTCCGGTTGATCACCTGTGCATGTGCATTTATAATGCTAATAATTTTTCTTTTCGCGGAAACGTCATAGTATCTAAAAATAACAAAGTGTGTGTGTCACCATACAGTATACAGAGCTGTGTCTAAATATTCAGCCTTTACATATATCCATAAGTCCAACATTTAATTTTACATACATCATATGGCCAATAATCACATGGCATCAATTCTAATCCGTCATCATAAGTACGAAGGGCCTCTTGGCCACAAAACTAAGTATACTTGCTATCTTCTTCTTAGGGCTCTTCGGCTTGACTTTCTGGAAAAATGGGTTTTTGAAAACGTAAGCTAAAGCTTAGTGAATAACAACAGATGCATGAACGTAAAATACCATGGATCACTTCCATATCATACATAGCATAGCATAGCGTAAGCAATGTGAGCATCGTATAACATTTCTTAAACATTTAACTTTCATAAACATGGCATCACATGCTCTCATAAACATACATAGCATATCATAAAACGTAACAACCCGGCATGACATGATGACCATATAGGTCGGGTGGCTCTTTTGGCCGAGATATCTCTTTTTGTAGATGGCTTTATTTCACGTCCTCCCATCTACCCTTTAGGACTGGCTGACTTTGTTTAATTCCCATCTACCCCGAGTGTCACATGCATATAATTTGAACATACTTGTTTTCGTATAAACCAAGCATCCATGGGTTTTCATACATAGCATAAACATTGCATACTTTTGCAAGACATGGCATTTACATTGCAAATACATTTAATGCATGGAAAGCATGGAAAACATTTGTACATACATAATATACTTTTAAAACGTTTTGAAAATACATAATTATGTCCATAGCATCGTGTTACTCACCTGGATCTCCTTGGCTAGGTTCTAGACTTTGCGTTACTACACATATAAGGGACAATACGTCATTACTATGTTCAATAAGGCTAGTGTTACAATTCAAATTGATGAAATTCCTCGACTTGACTTACTTGCCTTCATTCTAGGTCTAACCATCTTGAACATGTGTCCTTAGTTCTCAAAAGGTAGTTAAAAGGGTTTAACATGCTATGGTTGAATTTACTAAGTCTCAAGGAAAAAGACCAATTCTGCCTAAAAATGGTCTGGGCGTTCGAACGCTCAAAAGTGTTCTACCAGTGGCGTTCGAACGCTTGGCCGTTCGAACTCTCTTCTGGGCGTTCGAACGCTAGACCGTTCGAACGCTATTCTTGGGCATTCGAACGCTCCCTGCGTTCAGTGACATGAACAGTACCTGAACTTTGGAAATTCTACTAAAACTTCTCAAGACCTACTCCAATCTTTATAAGACTCTTAATGTATGAAGAATAGCATCAGGAGACTACAATATCTTAAAATGGAACTTTAGTTTGAAACCTAACTTAGTAAATCTAAGTTTAAAATCACACAAAACTCTAATATATAACATACATATATATATATATATATGGTTTTTGAGCTTATACCTCTCCTTCCAAGTTTCCTTGAGCTTCAAAAATAGTTTCTATGGTGTTCTCATCCTCCTTCCTTCTTTCTTTTCCTTCCTTCTTTCTCTTCTCTTCTCTTCCTTTCCCCTCTTCTCTCTCTCTCTCTCTCTCTACCCGTGAATGGGTGTGTGTGTTGTAAAGGAAGTGAAGAGAGTGAGGAGTAAGTGTGTGGCTGTGTATATATGTGGTTGTGAAAGGCTGAGTTGGAAATGATCCCATGTGGTTTCCCCATTTTAATTTCGTGTTCCCTTTTCCATTTTCCTGGTTTTTACGGTGGGCGTTCGAACGCTCCTTTTTGGCGTTCGAACGCTAAGAAGGATTCTGGGCTCGGCGTTCGAACCCTCTTGCTTACAGTTCGAAACATGCGAGACTTGAAATTTGGGTTTTTGGCCTTACCGTTCGAACACTCCAATTGTGCTGTCAATGGGCGTTCGAACGCCTAGGCAAAATACTAGACCGTTCGAATGCTCATCCTGGCGTTCGAACGCTGAGAAGGATCCTGGGCAGAATTTATAAGTTTAAGACTTTTGAATATTGGCTAACCTAAATTGGTTCTTTTGGACCCTTAAACTTATATTACTCCCTCTAATTATTATACACGTCATAATATATGTAATTAATGGGATTTACGGATGCGGGGTGTTACATTCTCCCCTTCTTTATAAAAGTTTGTCCTCAAACTTGGTTAAGGTCATACTTCTGCTGCGCACTCTGATAAAATTCTCCGTGGAATTGTATACCTAGCTCATGATCGTCAATGCGTTTGATTGGGGGTTAACCTTTCATTGCGACTGCCTTAACTGCCCTCTCAGTCTGGGCAGCCTACACCATGGTTTCCCCGTTTTGTACTATCCCAACCAAGTCGGCCTTCCCCGAATTGCTTGGGTAAATGAAATTTTCAAAACGGTAATGAAGATTGAATAAAGATGTTGATACTGAAGATCAAAATTGTTCAGTTCTTCTAATAACGTACTTCAATTATTACAACATTCATTCAAATAGGGACGGAAAACGTTCTCGCATCTCATCTTCTCGTTCCCAAGTTGATTTCCTCCCATGTGTGGTTCTACCATAACACTCGTACTAAAGGTATGACTTTGTTCCTAAAAACTTGGTCACAACGATCAACAATCTCGATCGGTCTCTCAACATAGCTTAAGTCCTCGCGTACAACCAAAGGATGATGATTAATCACATGTGTGGGGTCGTGAACGTAGTTCCGTAACATTGAGACATGAAAAACATCGTGAACATGCGAAAACTCCGGTGGAAGAGCAATACGATAAGAGACGGCTCCAATTCATTGAAGAACTTGGAATGGTCCAATGTATCTCGGCTTCAACTTTCCCTTTTTACCAAAGCGACTTATCCCCTTGGAAAGAGATACCTTCAAAAACACGTGGTCACCTTCTTCATATTCTAACTCTCGTCTTCGAACATCTGCATAGCTCTTTTGGCGACTCTGGGCGGTTCAAAGTCTCTGTTGAATCACTTTAATCTTATCTGTTGTGAGTTGTACAACCTCTGGGCCTAAAATCTGTCGTTCTCCAACTTCAGTCTAACATATGGGCGATTTACATTTTCTCCCGTAAAGGGCTTCATACGGAGCCATTCCGATGCTCGCCTGAAAACTGTTGTAAGCGAATTCCACAAGTGGCAAGTGCATTTTCCAACTTCCTTGAAAGTCGAGAACACATAAGCGTAACATATCCTCTAAGGTCTAAATTGTTCACTCTCATTGTCCGTCTGTTTGCGGATGAAAAGGGGTACTAAAATTAAGTTCAGTGCCTAAGGCTCGTTGTAAGCTTTTCCAAAACTTCGACGTAAACCTCGGGTCTCGATCCGACACTATAGAGACTGGTGTTCTGTGAAGTCATATTATTTTTGCAATATAAAAGTTCGCGTATTTCGACAATGAGTACTAAACTCGTTTCTTTAACTTAATTTCTGATAAGCGTGCTAATAGGATGTCATGTATTGACATATTCAGAATACTTATTCTACACATGATTCTGGCGTAACATTTGTACTAATGGAACAACTTTAACTCTAAGGATTTTATTATAGCAACCCTAACTCTCGATCAATCTTTCAAGGTAACTTAATCTTTATTCATAGCTAAGGGATAGTGATCAGTCACACACATGAGATCATAAACTCACTCTTAGTCCAAAATTCTCGTCGCCTAGCAACTCCTATCAATACTAATTTAATGGTCATTTCTCGATTTATGCTTGTCATCCTTTATGTAGAGGTCATGTTAATCTTCTATGTGTCGTTCCAATTTTATCGGATGTCCCCGAAGGAACCGTATTGATATTTGATGTATTCATGTTCGTGTGTCTATACCTCAAAGTGAAGTACTAATACTATTGAATCATTTTCTTCTAACCAGTCTAGGAGTCGAACCTCCAACCTTTTCTATCCTAAAGAAAATATATGGTAGAGTCTTATAAATGGGTCTAATATTCGAATTTAGATAAATGTGCAATTCTATCTCCCTGTCCTTAAAGGAATCAAGTAATTTATCAGATATATATATATTGAAAAACTTGCTTCTAACTAGGAATATATATATATAAACCCTAAATCCTTTTGTGGGATGAATGAATTGTAAGCCTACGGATGGTGTAGAAATGCGTGTGTCGATAAAGACGTACAGGTCGTCTACTACTAAGGGGTGTACCTGGCATTTTGGGGGTAGTAGTCGGGGTGTTCTCTGTCATAGGTGCGGAGGTTTGGCCTTGCCGCGGTTGATTATCTCTCCTTGTAATTGTAAGTTGTGGGACTGAGGCTGACGCTGATGTTCCAGCTCTTTGTGCCCTATTCCTCTGTGGACAATCTTTGATTCGGTGCCCTTCTTGGCCACAATTATAACAGGTCGTGCTTCCTTTACGACATGCGCCCCAGTGCTTCTTCTGACAGTTTGGACAAGTAGGTATTTTATTAGGCGTGTTCCCTTGTTGTCCAGTGTCTTCTTGTAAAGTTGATGAATTCTCACTTGAAGATCCGGAACCTTGTCGTTTTGAACTTTGTTCTATGTTTAGGTTTTGTCCCAACCTCTTCTTACTATTCCCTCGGTATTGAGCCATTTCGTCCAATGCTCCTTCAGTATTTATTGTTCGATGTTCGGTTGCATTAGCGGTGTTGTTGAGAGCATCCCGGACTACTTGAACAAGTCCTTCTAGGATCCTCTCTACACGTTCCATTCGGCTTTCGGGTTTTGTCGCCCCTTTACGACCTTCCTTCTTAGGAGGCATAGCTTCTACAATCGCATCAAGTTTTTAATCGTTCAGCATAATGATAATTGTATCATCTCTCAAGTATAAAAATTATGAAGCCATCAAAAGACATTTATTACATCGTAAAACTTCAAAGACATAATGATTTCAATCGTAAAATTTGTCCTCTAATGTCCAGGTTGATCTCATCTTTGCATAAATTCAAGTCCTTGTATCAAACCGCAATGAGGTGAAAGTCCTCCAATTTACTTTAAGTTAGTGTATTCATATAGATATCGCAATGACTACTCAACTATACATAGAACATCCCAAGGAAAAGTTCTGAGGTGAAATGTCCTAATTGACTCGAACTAACTTATACGATTATACATTCCTCATCCTTAAATCAATGACGGTAATATGTGAAACAGTTCAACCATTAAAAAGATCAATCCGTACTCCCACATAACATCATCAAGCGTCTCTCAAAAGAAACACATATACACTTAGTCATCTATACAAAATCCTATTACTTCAATAAAATAAAACTTATACCGACCATAATCATTCACATAAAGCAAAATCGATTACATCTCTCCTTACATTCTATTTTACTTAACTTGTCAATGATACCGTTGTCTTTCTAAATTTTAATTTTGTGTCTCCAAATTAGAATCATGAATTTCTAAGCTTCAAGATATAACTCCAAATTTATGAACATCTGTGCATCTAGAACTTAAAGATCATTGTACTTGAGTATGACATCAAAATAATAATTTCTCTAGTAAACTAGAAACATCATCACCATCATAATGGCAATATGCTTGAGTATCTCGAACTACTTGAACCATTTCTTCTAGGGTTCTCTCAATACGTAAATCAAATTTTCGAGCATTACTACCCTTCTTCGATTTCCCTTTCATGGTAGCGTGGCTCACTACATGTCTAACGCTCAGACATTCCTCATAACAGTAGCTAAAATACACTTCAGTATGTCACAGCTAGTATACTACATATTACATACCCTAGTTGATCCTAGATTTTTACCTAGATATGACTCGATCGTACAGCGTCCTGCACAAGACTTGATCTTACGGTGTCAACTTATCACCCCAATAGCCATGACTTAGTCTTAGAGTGTCATTTTGTAGCTCGGTGTACTATGTTAACCTATTACTCTGTATACGGTGTAACCTAATGCTTTGATAAACGTAACTTAACTCTAAGGTGTCAACCTTGTGCTCTGATACCACTCTGTCACGCCCCGCAACCCGGCCTATGCGGATCGTGGGCACGTGATGGCCGGCGGCTGACCCACCAAGGCCAACTTACCATTTCTTCCGGTTGATCACCTGTGCATGTGCATTTATAATGCTAATAATTTTTCTTTTCGCGGAAACGTCATAGTATCTAAAAATAACAAAGTGTGTGTGTCACCATACAGTATACAGAGATGTGTCTAAATATTTAGCCTTTACATATATCCATAAGTCCAACATTTAATTTTACATACATCATATGGCCAATAATCACATGGCATCAATTCTAATCCGTCATCATAAGTACGAAGGGCCTCTTGGCTACAAAACTAAGTATACTTGCTATCTTCTTCTTAGGGCTCTTCGGCTTGACTTCCTGGAAAAATGGATTTTTGAAAACGTAAGCTAAAGCTTAGTGAATAACAACAGATGCATGAACGTAAAATACCATGGATCACTTCCATATCATACATAGCATAGCATAGCGTAAGCAATGTGAGCATCGTATAACATTTCTTAAACATTTAACTTTCATAAACATGGCATCACATGCTCTCATAAACATACATAGCATATCATAAAACGTAACAACCCGGCATGACATGATGACCATATAGGTCGGGTGGCTCTTTTGGCCGAGATATCCCTTTTTGTAGATGGCTTTATTTCACGTCCTCCCATCTACCCTTTAGGACTGGCTGACTTTGTTTAATTCCCATCTACCCCGAGTGTCACATGCATATAATTTGAACATACTTGTTTTCGTATAAACCAAGCATCCATGGGTTTTCATATATAGCATAAACATTGCATACTTTTGCAAGACATGGCATTTACATTGCAAATACATTTAATGCATGGAAAGCATGGAAAACATTTGTACATACATAATATACTTTTAAAACGTTTTGAAAATACATAATTTTGTCCATAGCATCGTGTTACTCACTTGGATCTCCTTGGCTAGGTTCTAGACTTTGTGTTCCTACACATATAAAGGACAATACGTCATTACTATGTTCAATAAGGCTAGTGTTACAATTCAAATTGATGAAATTCCTCGACTTGACTTACTTGCCTTCATTCTAGGTCTAACCATCTTGAACATGTGTCCTTAGTTCTCAAAAGGTAGTTAAAAGGGTTTAACATGCTATGGTTGAATTTACTAAGTCTCAAGGAAAAAGACCAATTCTGCCTAAAAATGGTCTGGGCATTCGAACGCTCAAAAGTGTTCTACCAGTGGCGTTCGAACGCTTGGCCGTTCGAACTCTCTTCTGGGCGTTCGAACGCTAGACCGTTCGAACCCTGTTCTTGGGCGTTCGAACGCTCCCTGCGTTCAGTGACATGAATAGTACCTGAACTTTGGAAA
Source organism: Actinidia polygama (assembly GCA_030159135.1). Classification (NCBI taxonomy): domain Eukaryota; kingdom Viridiplantae; phylum Streptophyta; class Magnoliopsida; order Ericales; family Actinidiaceae; genus Actinidia; species Actinidia polygama. The sequence goes on from BRYF01000019.1 coordinate 2,145,986, forward strand.
TTCTACTAAAACTTCTCAAGACCTACTCCAATCTTTATAAGACTCTTAATGTATGAAGAATAGCATCAGGAGACTACAATATCTTAAAATGGAACTTTAGTTTGAAACCTAACTTAGTAAATCTAAGTTTAAAATCACACAAAACTCTAATATATAACATACATATATATATATGGTTTTTGAGCTTATACCTCTCCTTCCAAGTTTCCTTGAGCTTCAAAAATGGTTTCTATGGTGTTCTCATCCTCCTTCCTTCTTTCTTTTCCTTCCTTCTTTCTCTTCTCTTCTCTTCCTTTCCCCTCTTCTCTCTCTCTCTCTCTCTACCTGTGAATGGGTGTGTGTGTTGTGAAGGAAGTGAAGAGAGTGAGGAGTAAGTGTGTGGCTGTGTATATATGTGGCTGTGAAAGGCTGAGTTGGAAATGATCCCATGTGGTTTCCCCATTTTAATTTCGTGTTCCCTTTTCCATTTTCCTGGTTTTTACGGTGGGCGTTCGAACGCTCCTTTTTGGCGTTCGAATGCTAAGAAGGATTCTGGGCTCGGCGTTCAAACCCTCTTGCTTACAGTTCGAAACATGCGAGACTTGAAATTTGGGTTTTTGGCCTTACGGTTCGAACGCTCCAATTGTGCTGTCAATGGGCGTTCGAACGCCTAGGCAAAATGCTAGACCGTTCGAACGCTCATCCTGACGTTCGAACGCTGAGAAGGATCCTGGGCAGAATTTATAAGTTTAGAACTTTTGAATATTGGCTAACCTAAATTGGTTCTTTTGGACCCTTAAACTTATATTACTCCCTCTAATTATTATACACGTCATAATATACGTAATTAATGGGATTTACGGATGCGGGGTGTTACATAGATGGACGGACAGTCGGAACGAATTATTCAGACCATAGAGGATATGCTACGCTTATGCATTCTTGACTTTCAAGGAAATTGAGAAGCGCACTTGCCACTCGTGGAGTTTTCCTATAACAATAGCTTCCACGCAAGTATTGAAATGGAACCGTATGAGGCACTCTATGGAAGAAAATGTAGGTTTTTAGTCTGTTGGACTGAAGTTAGAGAATGACAGATTTTGAGGCCATAGATTGTTCAACTAACCACTGACAAGATCAAAGTGATTCAACAAAAATTGAAAACGGCCCAGAGTTGCCAAAAGAGCTATGCAGATGTTCGGAGACGAGAATTAGAATTTGAGTAAGGTGACCATGTGTTCTTGAAGATATTTCCTTCCAAGAGGATAAGTCTTTTTGGCAAGAAGGGAAAGCTAAAACCGAGATACATAGGACTGTTTCAAATTCTTCAACGAATTGGAACCGTCGTCTATCGTATTGCTATTCCACCGGAGATTTCGCACGTTCACGATGTTTTTCCCGTCTCAATGTTATGGAAGTATGTTCATGACCCTACGCACGTGATCAATCACTATCCTTTAGACGTGAGTGAAGACTTGAGCTATACCGAGAAACCGATCGAAATTATAGATCGTCATGACCAAGTTCTTAGGAATAAGGTCATTCCATTAGTACGAATTCTATTGCAGAACCACATGGGATCATTTCCCATCTCAGCTTTCACAGCCACAGAATTACACCAAACATTCTTTTTCTAAACACCCACACATACGAAAGAGAGAAAGAGGAAAAGAGAGAAAGAGGAGAAGAAAAGGAGAAAGAAGAGAGGAAGAGAGAAAGTTTGAGGAGTTCACTTAAGGCCATAGAAGCCATTTTTGAAGCTCAAGGAAACTTTTGGAAGATGTATAAGCTCACACTCCATGTATTTATATATATATGTACAACTTAGAGTTTTGTTTGACTTTAAAACTTAGATATAGTATGTTAGGATTTCTATTGAAGCTTGAAATTGAGTTATGTAAGTCTCCTTAGGGTATCCTTCATATCCTAGAAGTCTTAAAAAGATTGGAGTTAATTTTAGAAAGTTTTGAAAAACATTTAGAAAGATCAGTCACTGTTCTTACTGTTCCATGCAGGGAGCGTTCGAAACCCCAAGAACAGCGTTCAAACGATCCATACTTTTAGCCTGAGCATTCGAACATCACCTTCAGTACATTTTTGGACGTTCGAACGGTGAGCACAGTTAGCCTCAATATTCGAACTCCAAGACAAATTCCAGACAGTTTTGACCCTTTTCACTTAAAACTATTTAGTTATTCAAAGCAAGTTAGGTCCCTTAACCTACCACTTAGGGACTTTAGGTGCATGACCAAGAGAGTTGGACCTATGAAGAGAATATCTAAGTTAAGTCGAGAGTCACATTATGTTAATTAGTTATTATTAAAGTTAGTAATGACGTTGCCTTACCTTAATTGTAGGAGCGCCAAGCATAGAGCCTAACCAAGGAAATTTAGGTGAGTAACACGATGCCATGGACAAAATCTATGTATTTTTAAAATGATTTTCAATACTTATTATAATGTATTCAATCGTTTTTCAGGCTTTCTATGCATAAAATGATATGTTCTCAATATAATGCCATGTCTTCAAAATATATGATATGATGTTATGATGTGAATGAAAACCCATGGATCTTTGTTTTACATGCAAAATGAATATGTTCAAAGTATATGCATAGTGACACTCGGGGTCACCCGTGGTGAGACCTTAATCTAGCCTAAGTGTCCTAAGGTAGATGGGGGATGTGAAATAAGTTTCATCTACAAGCGAGATATCTCCAACCTAAAGAGCCACCCGACCTATATGGTCACCCAGTTAAACCGAGTTGTTACATTTTTAAGATATGTTATGTATGATTTGAATGCAAGTGATGCCATGTTGAGGCAAGCCCCAAGTTTAAAAAAAGTTATGTTTCAAGAAAAATTATACTTTGCTCACTTGCTCCATGTTGAATGATATATGTATGTTATGAAATGACCCATGGTATTTTACATTCATGCATCTGTTGTTATTCACTAAGTTTTAAGCTTATGTTTTACAAAACTATTTTCAGGAAGCCAATCAGAAGAGTCATAGAAGGAAGAAGTCAAGCAGATGTAGTTGTGGCCCAAGGGCCTTATGATATTTTGTAGACAGATTAGATTACTCGTTATGTAATTATATTGGCCATGTAATATATGTATAATGGAAAATGGCCTTGATATGTATATAATTAGTTGAACTTAACCACAACTCTATATACAGTACGAACGTGGCACTTTACTATTTTTTCTATGACGTTTTCACAAAAAAATTATATTATTTTAAATAAAATTGCACAGGAGATCGATCAGAAGACATGTAAGTTGACCTTGGCGGCAAGCCGCCGGCCATCACGCGCCCACGATCTATGTAGGCCGGAATGCGGGGCATGACATAAATATCATATTCTTTAATTACTTATACTAGTGTATGATTATATTAGAAATATTTAAGCTTTCGCCAATAGTATCTAAACTTAATGCAAGAGGAAAACATGAAATATCAATAGTCAGAATTATAGTGCTACTTTCACAAATACTATTCTACAACAATTAAAAGGAAAAAGAGATTAAAAGAAATAATTTACATCTAGCATCTCATTTTCTTGTGAGGGGAACCTAAAATAGGTGAAATGAAAAACTTTAATGATGACATATTAGAGAAATAGAGAGAGAAAACACTCACACTTGATAGTCAAATATCCCTCTTGTGAAATCGAGTATGCAATAGCAAGGTGGTTATGGATAAGCAAATTCCTCTAAGAACTTTTAAAGTACTGTACTCTTGTTGGACCATATTCCACCATCTCTTAAAATCAATTGGTGTTAGGAAGACCTTCACTATGACTTTTATGGTATTTGACATCACACCCACACGCTTAGAGTGGTCATAAGAAGAGGCATTGTGTACTCTAACACATACGAACTATAATATGGCAACAAAGTCCCAAAAAATTCAAAAATAAGTAAAGAAATACATCCAATAGCTAAGTCCTCCTAATGGGAATTGGAATTAAAAAACATACCTCAACAGTCAACACTCCTATCCACCAGAAATTCTTGAGGTATCCCCATCA
>BRYF01000019.1:2187500-2190000 GCA_030159135.1 Actinidia polygama
CATAAAACATATCAGTTTAAATCACAAGCCATGCTTTCAGTTACAAAACATAAAACAATTACTTTTATGCGATGTAATACATAACAAGACTCACCGAAAGTACGTCCAAATCCTTCTACCCACTGTGAGCTAATGTTCCTCAAATTCAGGTCAAAGTCCTACGTTTAATATTCGAATCGAACCATTAGTTTCAACCTTCTCGTGGCTATGACTACATTAAATTTCATAAATTTTCAAGTTTAGATAATATTTAAAAATTAATGATTTCAGATTAATTTTTTGCAGAATTTTTTGCATTAAATTTTTAGAGACATTCGCTTAATCTATAATTTTTATTAAATTATTCAGAACTAATTTAACTTAGAAATTTTTACATAATATACTAGACACATATATTAATATACAGTAAAAATATTATAAATTTTTAAGCTCTTTAACTATTTTTATAAAATTTATAAATTTTCTGTTTAACTATTTTTTTTTCTCAGTTTTTGAAATTCATATTCAATTTCAATTTTTGTCCACTTAGAATATGAATTTCACATAATGTTCTAAATAAAAGTTTTAGACAATGTTAACAGCTTTCTAACGCATTTTAAATCACGTAATTCAGATATCATATGAAATAGTTATGATTAAAATACCGTGGTTGTTCCAAGTAGAAATTAAGATTCCGAATTATTCAAACTTTTAATTTCAAAAATACGTATAAATGCGATATTTATGATATTGAATAATAAGGCTTAAAGAAATAAAGGAGAGAAATTGTAAAATTTACCTCGGTGGAAAAATGGTACCGATATCTATTTTCTTTTTCTCTCTTTCCACCTTCTCTCTTTTTCCTTTTCTTTCTTTCGTTCACTGTCAGTGTCTTTTCTTCTTTACTCTCACTCTCTGTTCTTTTCTTTCTTTCAATGCTTTACATATATATATAAGCCAAAAGGAAGCTTGAAGCTTTGGGCAAGAACACGTGCCCTCATGACTATCCAAATTTAATTGATAAATTACACTTCAGCCCCTCTAACTTTAAATAATTATATTATCTAAATATAATATTTAATTTTATCCCCAAAGTTATAAATCTTTCAATTTAACCCTAAAATATAGTAATTAACTTAATTTAATTCCAACGTGTCTCCACGTGTCTCTCATGCACGCACCCGTGTGTCCACAACGTGTCGTACTATCGTGTTCCATTTTATACTTTAAGTAAAATTAAGTAGGTTACTAATTTAATATTTATTTCCGCAGTTCGGGGTATTACATAAAAGCTATAAATACTTTAAATTTGTAAGTACTAAAAAGTGCAACAACTCGGCATAGTAACCTTTCGGTCACGCATAGTAACCATATAGATCACGCTGGGCTCTTTGGCCATGGACGTCTCCCAACATAGATAGTTTATTTTTAGTCCCCTATCATTGGACTAACGGGCTAGATTAAGGTCTTACCACTAGAAGACTTCGAGTTGACGCTATACATTGAACATACTTTTTCTTTCATATAAAAGCATCCATCCATGGGTTTTCGATTCACAATATACAATTATTAGCGTGCTTTTAAGAGACATGATAGTTATAGCGAAACATAATCATTTATGCATTAAAAACATGTAAAACATTGGCATGTATAATAGTTCACATAGAAAACATTTGGAAAGTATATAGATTTTGTTCATGGCATCATGTTACTTATCTCGATTCCCTTAACTAGGTGCTGGCAATGGGTTCCTACATATAAGGTACAGAAACATCAATATGAGAGTAAGTAATCAACTTACACGAAACTTTGAACTCAACTCAGGGTACCCTCGCTCCAGGTCATAACCTTGCGAAAATGGACCTACACTTTCATGACTATAAATCTATAAGTACTTTAAATCTGTAAGTACTAAAAAGTGCAACAACTCGGCATAGTAATCTTTCGGTCACGCATAGTAACCATATAGGTCACGCTAGGCAATTTAGGTCAGGGAGATCTCCCAACATAGATAGTTTATTTTCGGTCCCCTATCATAGGACTAACAGACTAGATTAAGGTCTTACCATTAGAAGACTCCGAGTTGATGCTATACATTGAACATACTTTTTCTTTCATATAAAAGCATTCATCCAGGGATTTTCGATTCATAATATACAATTATTAGCGTGTTTTTAAGAGACATGATAGTTATAGCGAAATATAATCATTTATGCATTAAAAACATGTAAAACATTGGCATGTATAATAGTTCACATAGAAAACATTTAGAAAGTACATAAATTTTGTTCATGGTATCATGTTACTCACCTCGATTTCCTTGACTTAATGCTAGGCAATGGGTTCCTACATATAAGGTACAGAAACATTAATATGAGAGTAAATAATCAACTAATACAAAACTTTCAACTAAACTTAGGGTACGCTCGCTCTAGGTCATAACCTCGTGAAAATGGACCTAAAGTCTACAATTAGGTAGGTCAAGGGCCTAACATACTTTGGACAAAAGTAAAATGTCCTA
>BRYF01000019.1:2292500-2295000 GCA_030159135.1 Actinidia polygama
AGAAAAGAAAGAAGGAAAGAAAAGGAAGAAGGAGGAGGATCAAGACAAATAGAAGTCAAAGTAAAGCTTAAAGAAGCTACAAGAAGCCAATTTGAAAGGTATAAACTCAAAAACCCATGTATATATATATATATATGTGTTGTATGTTAGGGTTTTGGGTTGCTTTAATCCTAGATCCCTTTGGTTTTAGTAGTTTCCTTCCTCTCATTTTGAGTTATTTTAATTCCCTTGAGTTGTATTTGATACCTTAGAAGCCATAAAATAAGTTGAACTTGATTTGAGTTAAATTAGGTAAAAATTTTAAGATCAGCTACTGTTCATTTCACTGAACGCAGGGAGCGTTCAAACGCCCAAGAACAGCGTTCGAATGGCCAAGTGTTCGAACGCCACTGGTAGAACACTTTTGAGCGTTCGAACGCCCATACCATTTCTAGGCAGAATTGACCTTTTTTCCCTAAGGCTTAGTGGATTTAACCAAAGTATGTTAAGTAATTAATTGACCTATATAAAGTCCTTAGACCATGTTAAGAGGTTTTTAACCTAGTATTAAAAATTCCTTACTTCACTTGTAGGGACACGCAGTCTAACACCTAGCCAAGGAGATCTAGGTGAGTAACACGATGCTATGAACAAAATTATGTATTTTCAAAACGTTTTCAAAGTATATTATGTATGTACAATTGTTTTCCATGCTTTCAATGCATCAACATTATTTTAAATATGAATGCCATGTCTTCAAATGCTATGATATATTCTTATGATATGAATGAAAAACCCATGGATGGTTGATTTACATGCAAAATGCATATGTTCAAATTGTATGCATGTGACACTCGGGGTCCCCACTGACGGGACTTAAACCAAGTCAGCCAGTCCTAAAAGGTAGATGGGAGGACGTGAAATAAAGCCATCTACAAAAGAGATATCTCAGGCCTAAAGAGCCACTCGACTTATATGGTCATCATGTTATGCCGGATTGTTACGTTTTCTGATATGCTATGTATATTTATGAAAGCATGTGATGCCATGTTTATGAAGGTTAAATATTCACGAAATGATATGCGATGCTCACATTGCTTACGCTATACTATGCTATGTATGATATGAAAATGATCCATGGTATTTTACGTTCATGCATTCGTTGTTATTCACTAAGCTTTGGCTTACGTTTTAGAAAAACAAATTTCAGGTAGTCATTCGAGGAACCGAAAGGAGGTTGAACAAGTCAGACATAGTTTTGTAAGCCCGAGAGGCTTTATGTTGTATTGTGAGGGCTAGACCCTATGCTATGTATTTAGTCTATGTAAGTTTGAAGTTCGATTTGGGATGTATGTAATTTGAAATACATAGGCACAGCTCTGTATACTGTAAGTATGACACGCACACCTTATTATTTTCATGTTACGATGCTTCCGCGCAAGAGAAAACTTATTGTTATTTAAAATGAATATGCACAGGTTGATGATACGTAGGCCTTGGCGGTCAGCCGCCGGCCATCACGCGCCTTTAATCCGCATTGGCCGGGTTGCGGGGCGTGACATTTTCATCACAAAAAATTTCAAAAGGCTTGCAGTCAAACTCCCGTCCATGATCAATTCTAATTGAAGTGATTGAATACCCCCTTTCATTTTGAACTTTTCTACAAAATTTTGTGAAAGAGTCAATTGTTTCATCTTTGTGAGCTAGGAAGAAAGTCCATGTAAATCTTGAGTAATCGTCAACAATGACAAGTGCGTATTGTTTTCTTCCAAGACTCAAGGTTCTTAATGGACCAAATAAATCCATATGTAATAATTGGAGTGGCCTAGACATATTTAGCATATTCTTATGGACTTGAAGGAAATTTTAGTTTGTGTTACCATTTGACAAGCATCACAAAACTTGTCTTTTTCAAAATTGATCCTTGGGAGACCTTTTACTAAACCATGTTTTGAAACCTTTTCAAGGATGCTCATACTAATATGTCTAAGTCTTCTATGCCACAACCAATTTTCATCACTATTCATAGCGGCAAGGCATTCAATTTTGCAAGAGGATAAATCATTTAGATCAAACATATAAATATTGCCTTGTCTATGACCAGTGAGGATTATTTTGTTATGGTTGATGTCTATTACATCACATTTGAAAGGTTCAAATACAACCTTTACCGTTGATTTTGTTATTGTTAATTTTTCCTTTACCGTTGTCTCCGAATGTAACAAATCCTCCATCCTTTGATTTCAGAAAAGAAAATTGAGTTTCATCTTTGGTCATATGCCTTGAGCATCCACTATCCAGATACCAGTGATTTTTTATAGATTTTGCTTGAAAGCATACCTACAAAATGGTTCATTCTACTTTAGGTACCCAAATCATCATGGGTTCTTGGGGGTTAGTTTTTCACGGTCTTCTTGGTGTCTATGCATTTTTAGGAACCTTTGATTTTTGCATGTAATGACATCTATTAGCAATGTGTCCTATATTATGACAATAAAAACAAGAGATTTGTCTCTTTTCA
>BRYF01000019.1:2315000-2320000 GCA_030159135.1 Actinidia polygama
AAAAAACTGAGGAAGCATGAGGATGGTCTTCTATATGTTTAACTTAATTATATTACCCATCTTCATGGGAGTGATGCAAATAAACACTAGAGTATGTCGGAATTTTGTTTTTAGAAACCTCTTTAAATGTTTAGGTAATCCAGAATTGCCAGTTCAGGTGCAGGAATACTAATAGTTCCAACATCATATATTACTGTTAAATTGTACATAGGATGCACCTAGGTTAATAATAATACACTGTATTGTCAGCAGCCTGCCTTGGATTTATCTCTGTTGATAGTTTGATTAAGCAATATCGCATCTTTGAACTGGTGTTGCATGTGCTTGGTTTTCGTGGGCGTTACCCAAAATTGAGTACTTGTTGGTTTGTTTAGCCTCTTAAAAGCCTAGGTGTATGGTTTCTTTTTTGGTTTCGTTTAATGCAAATATACACGTGGCATCCCTTTGTTGCCCCATTTTCAAACTGAATCTATGATAAAAATAATAATATTATACTAGAAGATATAAATGCTAAAAAAAATGAGTGATAGCATGCTGAAACCTCAACCTTAGAACTTTTGACTAGTGCACTTCCACTTATAATCTAAAATGGCATCGGAAGTAGATATCGATGAACTTCGCTTTGACACCAAACAGAGCCTTGGCCGGTTACTCCCCAAAGCCTGGAACAGATCAGGAGAAACATCGACCCTCCATCAAGGCCACAAAACCCGCATGAGGTACACGCAAAACCACCAGAGTGAGTCTTGAGAGAACACGCTCAAATGTGTGCACTTCACCGTCGGAATACCTGGTCGAATCCGGCCTCGTGAGAACACCCTGCGACCCAAAACCCTAGAGCTCTGATCTGGAGTTCTAAGCAACACCTCTTTGATCTCCATGGAAGGAAGTCGGAGAGACACTACGATGAAGCAAATCAGTCCTGCCAAAATCGCCATATCAAAGACAAAACTTTTGATTAGGAACAAGATTGACCAAACACAAAACCCAAAAAGGGGGAAAAGCAAACTCAAACAAATGCACAAATTCCAACTGTAAGAGGATAAAATAGACAACCACAAGTTCAGGTCATACCAAGGTAGTAACCACCTTAGGATAACCATTATGAAGCGAAGTAGGGGTACGACGCTCGCCTAAGCTCGGTTGACACACTACCAAGCATTGACAATCATCCGAGACTAAAGGATTTACGTTACAACCGAATTGTCGCTTTATAGTAAGCTCAGTGGACCAACCGTACTGAGCGTTGGTCGAGAGGCAACGGTCGACAGCAATTCCGAGACATGTCAAGGAACAGAGGATGACTTGCACGGTGAAGTTATCTTTGACAACTAAGCTGCAAAGGTATGGTTGGGGTTGTTGGCCCAATAGGTAACCCAAGGGGGGGGGGGGTGAATTGAATTTTTCAAAGTTAATTAGGAATTTAGATTAATTAAATTTAATCTAATTACTACAACAATGAATCAACTTGTGTGCAATATAATAGATGCAAGTATAAAGTAAAAACAAGAGTAAGAGAGAGCACACCAAGATTTACCGAAGTTCGATTACAATGTGTGATCTACGTTCTCCCAAGACCTCCGCAAGATCTTCTTCCACTATTTGCAATCACCAATTACAATGTGGGGGCTGATTTACAAAGTTCTCAGCTCACTTTTACACAAGACCTTATCACCAAGTTCTTCCAAGAGGTTTTTTCCAAGACTCTCTCAATCTTCCAAGTGTTTTTGTCCAAGATATACTCAAACTCACAAAGATAAAAGTAGATGAACGTTTACAAGATGAAAACAAACTCTCTCAATAGAGTAGATAGGAGTGGAATCACACAATCAATGCCAACTATTGAAGATAAAAAGAATTTTCAAGGAATCTTCACTTTGGAGCTCTTTGGATGATCAATAAATGCAATAGGATGTCACTCAAAATCTACTTGAATGCTCTTGGAGAGTATATGAAGGCTTGAAGGAGATCCGACCAACGGTGGTAGTTGTGGGGCATTAAATGCAAGTTCAGAACCTTTTGCGTTCAAAAATCCAATCGTTAGGTGTCGATATTTTTTTCAGGTGTTTCAGGTATCGACACTTTCAAGAACAGGTGTTGACACTTTCTGTGTCTGAACCTTTTGATCACATGTGTCGACACGTTCTGGAACATCTGTCAACACTTCAATCCTTCTTCCTTTAGTTGAAACACAGTCTCCAAGTGTCGACACTTTATGAGTCATGTGTCGAAACTTGATCATCTGACTTCAAGAGATTGGCTATTGTCCGCAGGTGTCGACACTTCATGTAACTTGGACGTTGTCTTCATGTGTCGACACTTTCTAAGCCATGTGTCGACACTTTAATTCTAGGCAACTCACTGTCCATAGGTGTCGACACTTCATTTCTGATTTAAGGCTTTCTTTATTGCTGTCTTTAGGTGTCGACATTTCAAGTAGGATGTGTCAACACTCCTTTTTCAGATTTAATACTGTCTTCATGTGTTGACACCTTGGAACCATGTGTCGATACTTCTCGCCCAGAACATGCTTCTTCATTTTTTTAGCTTTTTGAGCATCAAGTTCTTCAAGATGTCTTTCTCATGGACATATATGATATTTAATATCTTCAATCCATTGAGATTCATGATTTTCTTCATTTGTTTAAGACTTTTATTTGATTTATTCCGTGCTGCTTCCAAGTCTATAAGTGTCGATAGCTTATCAATAAGTGTCAACACTCTATGGGCAGAAAGTGTTTACAGTTTTCTTGATCTGTTTGAGCTTTGGAACGTAATGCTTATGGACTACATGCTAGGTAAACACATTAGCCACTAACATAGTGCTTTGTTACCATCAAAATCGAGGTCTTGAGTAAACAATCCCCTTTTTTGATGATGACAAAACTTTTCAATTTATGAATGATAAACTTGAAGATATTTGATATTCGAAAGTGTAATATATCGATTTAAAGCACACCATGTATTGCTCCCCCTTTCTTTTGTAATTGATGCACTTCTTATAACATTTAGGTTCGGACTCATCCATATATATTCAATAACATGCTCGTTCATTTGAGTTCCATAACTCAGATCAATCATTCATAACCATACATTCCCCCCTTTTGTCATTCCATCCAAAAGGGTGGGCAATCCATCAAATAGCATGAAGACTATAACATTGGGTTCATAATAGAATCATAATATTCATGAAGCAAATAGAGACCCATATGCATATTCATATCCATGAGAGCCATGAAAACACATAGATAAACAATCAAACCAAGGTACTCATATAATGTAAACAACCAAAACAACACAGAGTCTGTAAACCAAAGTCACAATACCATAAAGCTATGGACTACCAATATTAGAGCTAAGAGAACAACAACAGTCACAATGTCCAAAAACAACAACACATTATCCAACATATTACAAAACAACCATCAAATTGTTCTTGGATTAGTCAGTGAGGAGAGGGAGGTGGTGTGGTGATGTGAGAAAACATGAACATGAGTGGATGGTGATGACGATGGAGATAGTGAAGGAGTCAATTCGAGAGCCGTATCCGCGGTATTTGAAAACTTCGACCTCACTTCCCTTTGACGTAGTGCATATTGATGTCCGACTGAGCGAAGTAAAGCTGAAGTAGTATCGGATTCAGTCTCATAAAAGATGTTCCGTCGTCCCCTTGATCAACCCCTTTTCTCTCTTGGCCTTTCTCCCTATCTCCTTCTTCTTCCTCTTTCTTCTCAGCTTCTTCTTTCTCTTGCTCAGTCTCCTTTTCTTGTTCCTTTTCTTTTTCTCCCCCTTCTTCCTCATTCTCTTCATCTTCTTCCTCTTTTTCCATTTTCCAATCCTCTTTTCCCTTTCTCAGCAAATTTATCTCCTTCTTCATCTCACGCATTTTCTTTTCAACAAATAAAAGACCATTGGCCACATTATCGACTTTCGCGTGCAACTTTTGCATCAAATCTTGTATTTGAGCCATAAATCCACACATAGCCATTTCAAATCCCTCTATTTCAGGTGCCAGAGATTTCTCTGCACTCCCACTCCCAGATGGGCCCTTTTCCTTTGATACACTCTCCTCATCCCTTTTCTTGATGGATTTTGGGGTCCATTTGTTATCTTTCAACTCATACCCCATTCGCTTCAAGGTTTTCTTCTTATACTCGTTGCTAACAGCCTTAGGGACCCGTTTAATCTCATCGCTCAAATCGACCTTAGAATATTTGAACACTTTTGTCAAAAACATTCCGTAGGGCAGATTGATCTTTTTCATTGTCGCTTTATATATTTGATTTAAGATAAACATCAGTACGTCAATCCTAGAGTCAGTCATATATGCCCATAGGAAGAACATCTCCTTTCAGAGACGTTTTCATATTTTTCGGTCTTGGGGATCAACATAGTACATATAAAGTGATGAACCAACCTTAATTCAAGAGTCATTATATTAGCCTTAGGTTGAACGCATTCATCTACTTGCTGTCCATAGAGAACTTTCAACTATTTTTTTCTTTACACTTCATATCTGTATTTTTCTCCTCCAAACCTTAATTCCAAAATTTTTCTAACAATTGATCTGTCTAACTTAATGGACACTCCCTTAACATAGCTGTTAATTGTGTCACTATGATATCCTCGAGTGGCATTCGCATAGAAATGTGCAACTAAATCGGGATATACTTCATCGCGAATGGTGGTCACCGATGTCCACCCTAGGTTATCCATTTTTACACGAAACTCAAATTTGTGAGCGTCAAAGAAGTCATAGTCAATCCATCGACCATTCAATACTTTCCTAAGATAGAAATCGAGATAATACCTCTCCTGATCCTTATCCTCGGCGAAATACAACGTGTTTTGTTCTAGGGTAAGAGCTAAGCTTGATTCTCCCTTCTTTTTCTTCCTTTTTTCCTTGCCCGTATCGCTCTGGGGCTCTTCTGGCCTTTGGATACGTCAGTGTCGACACCGCTAGGGCCAAGGTTTGTTTCTTCATTTTCGCAGATTTGGGT
>BRYF01000019.1:2327500-2330000 GCA_030159135.1 Actinidia polygama
TAGTTGGTGCCTTTAATTGTGTAGTGTGTATAGAGTTTCATCTGAAAAGAAGGCATAATCTATTCCGCACAGTCATTTCAAGATTGTCTCAAGTTATAACCTCCTAGATTTGGGACATAAAGGCACCTACTTCACAGGTACAACAAAAGACATATAGCTTCATATGTGAAAGATGAGATAGAGCCCTTACAACCACGGGGCGTAGCCACACTAGGGCAAGTGGGGTCAATAGGATATCATCCACCAGCAACTGGATTGATGCACCACCTGTTTGAATAAAGTCTGGTAAAAGCCAAGGCTACACACTACATCGACAGATAAGCAAGGAAATGATTACTAATCTCTCCCAGATAACACAAATATAGACTCATCGATAAAAATTCAATAACAATACTTGTTCATCTTCTCTGTGTGGGTGTGTGGGTGTATGGGTGTGTTCTGTGTAAACCTTTTGACCCCCTTCCCTTCTGTGTTCAATAACTTCAATATGGCTGTGTATGTTAATGAGGCTTCGGCCCCAACCCGTTATCGGAACTCCTTGCAGCAGAAGCCCACTCTAAAGTTTAGGTTTACGGCTATTTTGATAACGATTTGTTAGCTTCTTTTTAATTTGTATTTTTTGGGGAAATTATAAGAAAGACACCATGGTTTAACTTTAATAACAAATTAAATTCTATAGTTTCAATTGTAATAAATTAAACCCTAGATTTTTGATCTAGTTACAATTAAAACTCTCCTGTCAGTTTCGCTTCAATAGGATTAACAGAACAAACTGACTAATGCCAAAAAATTGGGAAAATAACTTGTCTTTGACCTTTAATCAATATAATTATGACTCATTTTTAAATAAAATTATAAAAAAATACCTTGAACATTTAATTTAAAAATAAATCTTAATTACATCGATTTTAACTTGAAAATGAGTCATAAATGCATCGATTAAAGGGTGATACTTTGAAAGATGTAAATTTTTTAATTTTTTGAAAATAATCATTTAATTTTGTCAATCCTAATAAAAAGGAGACTTGACAGATGATTTTAATTGTGAGTATATCAAAACTCTACGTTTTAATTTGTTACAATTAAAACTACTAAATTTAACTTGTTACCGAGGTTAAATCTTGAGATCTTTTAGTAATTTTCCCAATTTGATGTTCAATCCCTCTGATTGGAGGTAACCCATGTGGTGTTTCCTCGGGAAAGACATCCTCTGTCACGCCCCGCAACCCGGTCTATGCGGATCGTGGACGCGTGATGGCCGGCGGCTGACCCACCAAGGCCAACTTACCATTTCTTCCGGTTGATCACCTGTGCATGTGCATTTATAATGCTAATAATTTCTCTTTTCGCGAAAATGTCATAGTATCTAAAATAACAAAGTGTGTGTGTCCATACAGTGTACAGAGCTGTGCCTATGTATTTCAATTTACATACATCCCAAATCAACTTCAAACTTACATAGACTAAATACATAACATAGGGTCTCGCCCTCACAATACAACATAAAGCCTCTCGGGCTTACAAAACTAAGTCTGACTTGTTCAACCTCCTTTCGGCTCCTCGGATTGACTACCTGAAATTTGTTTTTCTAAAACATAAGCCAAAGCTTAGTGAATAACAACGAATGCATTAACATAAAATACCATGGATCATTTTCATATCATACATAGCATAGCATAGCGTAAGCAATGTGAGCATCGTATACATTTCTTGAACATTTAACTTTCATAAACATGGCATCACATGCTTTCATAAACATACATAGCATATCATAAAAACGTAACAACCCGGCATGACATGATGACCATATAGGTCGGGTGGCTCTTTTGGCCTGAGATATCTCTTTTGTAGATGGCTTTATTTCACGTCCTCCCATCTACCTTTTAGGACTGGCTGACTTGGTTTAAGTCCCGTCAGTGGGGACCCCGAGTGTCACATGCATATAATTTGAATATATTCATTTTCGTATAAACCAAGCATCCATGGGTTTTCATACATAGCATAAACATTGCATACTTTTGCAAGACATGGCATTTACATTGCAAATACATTTGATGCATTGAAAGCATGGAAAACATTTTTACATACATAATATACTTTGAAAACATTTTGAAAATACATAATTTTGTTCATAGCATCGTGTTACTCACCTGGGATTCCTTGGTTAGGTTCTACGCTCGGCGTTCCTACATGCAAGGGAAGGAATTATCACTCTTATGTACAATAATAATTAACCGGCATAATGTAAACTTTTGGTTAAATCTAGGTATTATCGTTCTAGGTCCAACCCTCTTGGACATGTACTTAAAGTCTCCAAATGTTAGCCCGATTGGCCTGTCATACTATGATTGTAATTATGAAGTTTTAAGGAAAAAGGTCAAATCTGCCTAATTCCTGGCCTGGCGTTCGAACGCTCAAAAGTGTTCTACCAGTGGCGTTCGAACGCTTGGACGTTCGAACGCTGTTCTTGGGCGTTCGAACGCTCCCTGCGTTCAGTGAC
>BRYF01000019.1:2337500-2340000 GCA_030159135.1 Actinidia polygama
GTTGTGAAGGAGTGAAGAGTAAGTGTGTATATATCAGCTGAGACACATGGGATTTTATCCCATGTGGCTCCCCCATTCTAACTTTGGTGTTCCCTTTTTATTTCACCGTTTTCTACTATGGGCGTTCGAACGCTCCTTTTTGGCGTTCGAACGCTTAGAAGGATTCTGGGCCATGGCGTTCGAACCCTCTTGCTTACAGTTCGAAACATGCGAGACTTGAAAATTGGGTTTTTGGCCTTACCGTTCGAACGCTCCCAATGTGCTGTAAATGGGCGTTCGAACGCCTAGGCAAAATACTCGACCGTTCGAACGCTCATCCTGGCGTTCGAACGCTAAGAAGGATCCTGGGCAGAATTTATAAGTTTAGGACTTTTGAATATTGACTAATCTAAATGGGTTCATTTAGACCCTTAAACCTATATTACTTCCTTTAATTATTATACACGTCATAATATACGTAATTAGTGGGATTTACGGATGCGGGGTGTTACATCCTCATACTCCTGCAAAATAGAAACAACAGAACTAGGCAAAGCAATGTCAAGTTCGTTAGTGTTTAGAAATGCCTCTTTGTACAAAAGTACAATCATCGGTTGATTTGAAAACATTGTTCTCTTAATTCGCTCACTTTTGTATAGAAATTCTCTTATTTTCTCTCTGATTTTCTCTCAATGGCCGAATTTTGATTTTCTTTTTCTCTCCCATTTTTCTTGGCATCTCTCTAATTTTCACACTTTTTCTTTTGTTCACTCTCTTTCTTTTGATCACTCTCCTTTTGCAATCTCACTTGATCCTCTTATACTTGTTGCGGTGTCAATAGTACAAGAGTGATTGATCGTCGATTAAGCACAAAGGAGTATTTGTTCATAAAACCATCATGCTTCACATGCCTACCAAACTGCCATGGACGCCCTACAATAAATGTCCCGCTTGCATTGGTACTACATCACACAACACTTCATCTTTGTATATACCGATTCGAAATGCAACTAACATCTGCTTGTTCACCTTTATCTCACCACTATCATTTAACCATTGCAACTTGTATGGTCTAGGGTGCTTCAACAAAGGTAGTCCCAATTTTTTCACCATAATTGTGCTTGCAACATTACTACAAATGCAACCATCAATAATCACACTACACACCTTGTCTTTGACGTAGCACTTAGATTGAAAAATATTATCCCGCTGCACATCATCATCTTCTTTTGCTTGCAAGCTCAATGCTCTCCTCGCCACCACTGTCAATGCATCAAAGGCTAAATATTCCTCCTTGGAAATGTCCTCCAATAAATAAAAATATGGAGATATGTTCACATTTGGACTTTTTTATGGTTATTTGTAAATTATGGGGAAGACATTCCTTTAGATTCCCATTCTAATGCGAACCTCAAATGACACGCTTTGAGACCAAACAAACAATATTAGAATACATGCCCAAGAAAGCTAAAATTCGTATTTTGTCTTTTGATAGACAACTTCGACCCAACGTTTATAAATTAAACAGGAACCAAAGGTATAAAGTAACAAATCCCAACCCAATGATTATAATTGAATCACGAACCGAATGTATAAAATTTGAACGCCACAAGGAAGAATCCTTGATAAGTTCACAAGTTCTTTGAAGAACCAAACCTCAAGTTTATTTTTATTTTCATTCAAAATTGTGTTGCTCTCCACATTAGTATAAACTTTACGGAGAGATTTTAAACTATTCATTATGTTGGTGAATCTAGTAAACATTTCAGAGATTATTTCATTTATTTTGATTTTGAATAACTCATATATTCATGAACTAGTATGCTTATTTTTTATTGTTTTACTTGACTTGTTTACTCATGGGTGGCTTCTAATTTATCCCAAATTTTCTTAGTCGTTTCGCATCTATATATCCTATTTAATTTATTTATGAATAGCCTTGGCATTGTTTTGCACATCCTTTGTATCCAAAGGGTGCCCATTCATCTTGAGGTTTTAAATCTCTTATTTTTTAGTTATTTTTGTGGGAATACTAGGACCATTTTCTATGATATTCCAACATGCATAGTCGTTGTCTTGAATGTAAATTCTCATTCTAGACTTCCAATAGTTATAGTTACTATCGAAACATAGTAGAGGGTCTATTTATGGATTGATCTTTAGCCATATGTGTTCCTACGATGTTAACAATAGATCTTTTACTCCTAAATTGTTAAATCCAAAAATATAGAGTCCTGCTTTAATATCGATTGTCGGCTAGAAAGCAAACTATAAGAGGGATAAAATAGGTTTGCTACACTTAATGATCAATTAAAAATTTTCTTAGCAATAGATTAACTATACACTCTAATTTTTGTTTTGGCTTTGTTTAAATAAGGATATTCTATTTAATTTAATAAAAATATTTTTATTAAATTAAATGTATCTATTATATGCTTGGGCAAATTGGTTGACAGTATTTATTTAATTACTCCTAAGATATATGAGATACATGACACTGAATTGAATAAGAAATCACATA
>BRYF01000019.1:2367500-2375000 GCA_030159135.1 Actinidia polygama
ATTGCTCCGAGCCCTTCCTGTTTCTCTTTCTCATTCCTAACCTACTCAACGTGTCACGAACGCGTTGTTGAATGGAAATAACTTTCATGCTTGGTCTCATTCTTTTCGACTCTATCTTGGTGGAAAGCGCAAGACTTGGTGGATACTTGGGAAGGAGCCTAAGTCCACTGAATCCGATCCCAAGTTTGATGAGTGAGATGCGGAAAACTATATTATTTTAGGCTAGATGTTTAACTTGATGAAAGATTGAGTATACCACATGTCTATGTATTATGATGTCGTCTATGGTCTGTGGACTGCTTTGAATCAGATGTATGCTCATGCCCATAATGAGTTTTGGATCTTTGAGCTTTATAGAGATATATCTCATGCTTCTCAGCCTACCTTGGAACTTTTTGTTACTGATTATTTTGGATACCTCCAGACTAGCTGGGAGGAATTGTCCTATTACGAGCCTCTTAGTGATTTCTCTAGTGATGGGGTTGTTGAGTCTAAGCATCCTGATTGTCGGTATACATACTAGTTTTTGATAGGTTTAAAACCTGAGTTTGAGGCCTTTGAACTTAGATTTTAAACATATCACCTCTGCCTCCCTATATGAGACATTTTCTATTGTGGATGGTGATGAGCGGAGGCTTCTACTGTCCCTTTCTCTGCTTGGGTCCTCTCCTAATGTTCTGGATCAGATGGTCTTCACTGCTCCTTCAAGGATTCTCACATATTGTCAGCACTGTCGTAGGCTTGATCATCCCATTGATTCTTTTTGATCTCCATCTTGAGTTGAAGTCACAGTTTTCCCAGAAATTGCGGTGGCAGTTGTGGGGGTGGTCACGGTGGTGGCCGTAGTTGAGGTACTCCTCGAACCGATGCTATTGCATAAGTAGAACCTATGCATGCTGATACACCTAATTTCAATCAACTTCAAACCCAAATTGCTCAACTACAATCGCACTTGGGCTTGGCTCCTTCCTCCTCATCTTCTATCCCATGGTCATTATAATTGTACGTACTTCTACTGCTCTTAATGGTAAGTCAGGCCACCCCACTTGAATTCTGGATTTGGGTGCTAATAATCACATAACTAGTGAGCTTTTTATCTTTACCTCTCACGTTACTTTCATTAATCAGTCTTTATGTATTGCTGATGGATCATTCATCTCCATTCGTAGTCAAGGTGATACCCGTTTGTCCTCGGACTTTACTCTTCTCTAGGTTTATTTTGTTCTAAATTTTTCTTATAATCTTTTTTCTGTTAGTCATCTTGCAAAAATCCTTAATTGTGTTGTTGTCTTCTTACCCTCTTATTGTTTCTTGCAAGACTTGACTTTGAAGAAGATTTTGGACAGGGAATATGAACGAGATGGACTATACTACTTTGGGGATCATTCACCTTTTAGTACTGTGTTACCTAGTTTTCATGTTTTCACTTCACCAGTCTTAGAGTCTTCAGTTTTAAGTTCATCTATTTTAGAGTCATTTGTTTTTTCTCTTAAAATCTTAGATTTGTGGTATGCTCATTTTGGGCATGCAAACTTTCAGTATTTATGTAGCCTTTTTTCCCCATTGAGTAAAGCATGCTAGAATTTTAATTTTAAATGTGTCATTTGTGAATTGTCTAAGCATACTCTCACCTTTTATATTCCTCATATGCATCGTGCACTTAGTGCTTTTGACCTTATTCACTTAGGAGTATATCACGAATGAGTTTCGTGCTTAAGGATGGCAACGGGGTGGGTTCTAGGCGAGTTCGTCCCAACCCGTCCCCGCCCCGATTAAGAAAACCCTCCCCCTCCCCCGTAACAACCAGTGATGGGCAACTCAAAATCTCATACCTGTCCCGTCGTGCCCCATTTATTTTTTTAATTATATATATATTTTATAAACGGTACAAAAAATATATCATTATATATATATAATATTATGGTATAATTAACAAAAGGATAATTTTGTCTATTTATAGTTAATCGAGGTAAGTTCGAGGTGGGGGCGTCTAAACCCGACCCCGACCCAGGTTTTAATTTTCCCCCATAACCCGCTCTGAACCCGTTTATCCCGACCCAAACTCGCCCTATTAGGGGCTGGGCAGAAACCCTATTTTTTTGGAGTAGTTGCCATCCCTATTCGTGCTGAACTTAACAAAATTGGTATCCTCCAGCAACTCACTAGTCCTTACTCTCCGCCATTACACTCCTGAGCAGAATGGTATGGGGGAATGTAAAAATTGTCATATTATGTCTATGGTTCAGTGTCTTTTATGGTATGGGAGTTCCTAAACATTTTTGCCACATGGATGTACTCACTGCCACCTACCTTATCAATCAGACTCTCAGTCGGGTACTACAAAGCAAGGCTCCTCTCCATATCCTTCAGCTTGCTAGTACCATATTCCCTATCCTCCCTCGTGTCTTTGGGTGTACTTGCTTTGTTCAAAGCCATAGTCCCACTAGTACTAAACTTGATGATAAGGCTATTCGTTGTATCTTTCTCGGGTATTTCTCGATATCCAAGGGGTATCAGTGTTATGACCTTGTCACTCATCATATGTGTCACTTGTTAGATGTCACTTTTTTTAGAGACTGTTCTATTTTTTTAAGTCCAAGCCTTGCTTTGGAGCTGTTTGCGAAAAATGATTATATACCTCCCTGCCCGCTCTCTATACTTGAGCCTCCTCCACCATCACCAAGTGCTTCCCTGCCCTCGATAGTCATTACTGACCCCTCATAGATATACTCTCACTGTCTGCTCGCTCAAGATCCCTTGCTAGCATATTCTCCGGAATCAAGTATCTATTTTCCTTTGGTTTCTACTATCCTTCCTCCCCATTATCCCACATGTATTCGTCGCCCCTTCCCATTTTCTTCTTTCAACAGTACTAATCATCCTATTGCGCAATATCTATCTTACTAAGGTCTTGTAGATTCCTATCAAGTCTTTTCTCAGTCATGTTGATTTGGTCTCGATTCCTTGCCCTGTGGGTGTCTACAATGAATGCAGAGATGGATGCCCTTCATCATAACTGGACTTGGGATCTTGTTGCATTGCCAAAAAATAAGCACACAGTTAGTTGGAAATGGGTGTTCAATGTGAAATATTTGGCGAATGGCTCTGTTGAACGATATAAAGCTCGCCTTATTACTAAAGGCTTTACTTAGATTCTGAGCAAAGATTTTGGTGCTACCTTTGCTCCGATTACTAAATTAAACATCATTACACTTCTGGTGTCCCTAGTCACTTCTTATTCGTGGCTTCTTCACCAATTGCATGTCAAGAATACCTTCCTCAATTGTGATATATCTGAGACTATATATACGAATCCGCCATCGGGTTTTCGAGCTCAGAGGTAGTATTCAGGAAATGTTTGTCGCCTACGAAAATCTATCTATGGCCTTAAGCAATCGCCTCAGGCTTGGTTCAATTGCTTCAGTGATGTGGTCATGTCTGTGGAATTTGTTCAGTGCCACTTAGACCAAACTTGCTTTATTCGTCGTCAGAATCAGGGTCGATGCATTATTATTTCAGTCTATATGGATGACATTATTATCACTGAAAATGATGCTTTAGGGACTGTTCAAGTGAAGCATGACCTCAAGATGTTTTTCGATATTAAGGATTTGGGCCATCTTCGCTACTTTTTGGGTATTAAAGTTGCTTGGTCTCGCCAGGGCATATCTCTATCTCAACTAAAGTATTCTCTTGATCTTCTTTAAGGTTATAAGTATGCTTGGGTGTATGCCTGCCTCTATGCCTATAGTCCCAAATCTTAGGCTATTAATAAAGTTAGGGGAATTGTTACCAGATCCATCTATTTATCATCTCATTACTTGACGAGCACAAGGACGGACCTCACATTTGCTGTTAATGTTGTGAGCCAATTTATGCACTCACCACGTACTTCTAATTTAGAAGTTGTGTATCATATTCTCTGGTACCTTAAGATGTGTCTTCGTTCTGGATTGTTCTATAAGTCCGGAACCTAATCAAGACTTTTCTGCTCTACAAACGGTGACTATGCAGGGTCTAAGAGTGATAAACGCTTTATTTTTAGTTTTTGTACTTTTTTATGGTAGTCATCTTATATCCTGGAAGAGTAAAAAGCAAGTTGTTGTCTCTCGGTCTTCCATCGAAGCCAAGTACCGTGTCATGGCTCAGGGCACAAGTAAACTCCTTTGGCTTCGTTCTCTTCTGACTGAGTTAGGATTCTCAATGACATACTCATCTTCTTTGTTTTGTGACAATAACTCTGCTATCATGTTATCTTCTGATTCGGTTCTTTATAAGAGAACGAAGCACATCGAAGTTGATATTCACTTCATATCAGGAAAAAGTTCGCTCAGGAGTTATCACTCCCCTTGCTTTGTTTCATCTTTTACTTAGGACTGCTGATATGTTTAGTAAGTCCATCAAATCCTCATTGCTGCAGTCATCTCTTGTCAAACTGGGGCTTGTTGACATTTTCGCTTCAACTTGAGGGGGAGTGTTGGAATTAGGATATTTCATTTCCTTAATCTAGTTAGGAAAGTTTCTTAATTAGTCTTCCATAATAGGTTATATTGACCATAGGTTATTAGAAAGATTTTCCTTTATTAGTGTTCTTTATTTAAATTATAGTTCGTATTATATACTTGGTGAATTTTATTAATAAAATTAAGTTTTTTCGTAATTCTATTGTACCTTCAGACAATTTAATGATTTCTGTGAAGTGAAAATTGTAATAGGAAATTAAGTTACAAAATCCTAGACAATCCTAAGGTCCCAAGGTCAATGTTGTCACTTGATATGATGTTTTCATACGAATAAGAGTAGTACTCACGGGATAGATGAAGCCGATCTGACTCGTTCATTAACTATGTAGGAGATCATGTGGATCCCAACCATCCCTTTTTGAGATCCTCACTGGTCCAGAGTAATATAAACAAATGTCACAATTATGCTCCTAACAAATGATTTTCCCTGATTTTCAACGCATTTTTAGGGTCTTTATTAATTTATAAATCTGTTGTCATTGTCATTTTTTGCAAGAAAATACCAAAAGTGGTATTGCGTTGGTGGGAGTGGCCCCTCCCTGTACCCCATCCGTCCATACCCTTCTAAACTTCTCTTGTGAGTCCTTCACGAGGGTCTACACTAATAATTTGAATCGTTTATTTCATATGAATGATTTAAATTTACAATCATATCATCCGTTTATTTTATAAAACAAAATAAAATTTGCAAAACATATGATGTTTTTTCATTTAACACTACTTTTGTTATTTGCATAAGATCTAAGTAAAATTGATTTAGAAACTTTTTTGTTCTTTACTGGGAACACTGTACTCTGCATGAGGGACTTGTACCACTCTATAGCAACCCGTTTGGCAGTAGGAAATGATTTTGGTGGATTTGGAATTAGGGAGGATTTGAGGGTAGATTTGAAATGAGAGATGATTTATAATAAGGGGAGCCCACCTTCTAAGAAGGGTGAATTTGGTGTTTGGTATTTGGATGTGTTTTGGAGAATGGAATTTAGAAGTTGGATATGATGGGATAAGATGTAAAAAGATAAAATTACCCCCACTTCATTAATTAGTTGTAAATATTAAATACAATTTTATTTAATTAGATAAAATATATATTAATTAATATTTAGATGATTAAAATAAAAATTTTTACTTTAAATATTAATATATAATTTAAAAATATATCATTCGATTTTTTGGGGTTAAATTATCCATTAGTAAAAGACTAAACATCGTTTAATTTTCTCTTTTAGTTCAATTTCACGTCTAAAATGTAAACTCGCCGAGTGATGCTATTTGCAACAAAGAAACTTCTTTTTAGCCTTAGTTTTTGTTTGATTAAATTTCACTGACCTCCTTTAAGATTATTTCTACTAATACAACTCTATTTCTTGTACATTCTTTTAAAATTGTTAGCACAATTTTTTTGGTAACTAGTTTTTTACCAAAATTGACAAGATTACCTTTATTTTTTAGAATTTTGATATTTTTTTCTCTTTTTAAAAAAATTAGTTATTGTTAAAAAATAGAATAAATTACAGTCAACCACCCTTAGCTATATGACCTATTGGGTAATTGAAAAATAAACCCAACTGAAAACTCTATCCATTTGGGACTAAATTGAAATTAGATTGTGACAGAGTTCTAATTGTTGAATTTCGAAACATAAGAACCAAAGTGATATTCTTTAAACTACAGGACCCATACCATTATTTGTATTCTATGGAATTGATTGTTTATTGACTTAGATCTAGACTTCTGGATCTGGAGTCTCCGAACCTCTGTTCTCTCTCCTCTGATCTTTATCATCTATGTAAGTCAAGCGCACCTCTCTTCCCTAATCACAGCCGCGTAGACGCCTCTCTCTCTCTCTCAAAGGGGAACGAGGGCACAATCGTAATCACACAGCCCAGAACTACCCCCTGTCCGTTCCATCTCCGACTGTGGCTGGATTTGAAAGGCGATCGGCGAAGAAATCCGGGGTAGAAAAATACTCTCCAAACCCGGAAGAAGGTAGAAGAAATGAGGGAGATGGCCAAACCCGAGATCATCTCCGGATGCCAAACAGTGTGTAGTATTCTTCAGTACCCGCCACTAAAAAAATCCTTCCACTAGATGCAATCCATGGATCTGATTTCATTTTTCTCACAACCCTAGCTTGTACCTTTTAAATTTTATTTTTTTTTCAGATGGTTACTCAAACTTAAATAAAGGTTCTTTTTTCTTTTCTTTCCATTTCTTTCTTAAATTCTTTTATTAATCTCGGTATCATTCGTCATATGATAATTTTTTACAGACATAAATCATGTTATATATTGTAGCATAAGACCTATTCCGCAATAACTTGGTACTGTATAAAGGATCTCTATTTTTCATTTCTTTCTTAAATTCTTTCAGCATAGGACATATTCTACAGTAAGTTGTTACTGTGTAAAGTTTTTTTTTTAAATTTTGTTTTTTTTGTCATGTCTTTCTTAAACTCTTTCATTAATCTTTGTATATGGTGCATGCATAGTAAGTTGTTAAGGGCTAAAGTGTTATGGCGAATATTTATAAGGGTATTTTAATAATATTTCACATTTGTGATACATGTAACTTTACTATATATATTGTAACATATATATGTATTGTAGCATAGGATATTTTCGAGAACCTTGTATTTTTCATTCACGCAGTGAAACAAATATAATGTCAATATAGTCCACATTAAGCAAACCACATATATAAATATTGTATTCGTATGTCTAATTATTCTTAATTCATTTTATTTTTTACTTTCATATCTCCTAAATCCTATGTTACATGGCGCAAAATCTTTTTATTTAGATGACATAAGAATTGGAAACATAAGTGGCACAACTCAAATTACTCCCAACTCTGATCACCAAGTCCTACTAATCACAAATTAATGTTGAGAGAGAGAGAGAGCAGATTACTAATCACCTGCAATAAGGTTGAGTTTCTTATATAGTATCTAAATAACCAAAACACCTTCAAAAAG
>BRYF01000019.1:2397500-2400000 GCA_030159135.1 Actinidia polygama
TTCAGGCTTGTTAAGATGATCGAGTGGGATATGGCGACATGAAACCCCAGCGACGTGCTTACTTCAAGCTTTTAACAGGTAAATATTTTATCCATCATTAGTTGCCCCTACTCGATATGCCGAGGTGAAACACTTAGCATCATTGAGTAAGAAATCATGCGGCGTTGTTAGATGACGTAAGCACGTACTGATGGCATGCCCCCACAGGTTGACACGTGTAAGTGCATTGATGATGGAGTGACCCCTCTGCTGTGAATGGCAGCTCTAACCTCAGTATACGAAGCATCACGTGATCCTTTCTGTTGAAGCAAACAGATCTTGACCCTTGGCTCTCCCTATAAATAAGGGGCTCTCCCACAATGTGTACTCTTCTATTTCCTTCACTCTAGAACTGATGCTCTTGCTTCGACGTGATTTCAACTCACCTAGCCCTCATTACCTCGTCCGCATTTAAGTCATTTAGTAAGTACTGACCACCTACTTTCTGTTTGAACCCTTAGTTTATGTTTGGCAACGTAGATGTAAGAGACTTATAAAATAACCTTCCTTCTTGGATATCTGACCATCTAGGAGAACGGTACTATATGACGATTGAGGTCACCCAATACCCTTTCTCTCCTAAAGAGGATTCTTTTGACAATGAGGGAAGTCCCTCAGTAGATACCCGACCTCCACCTGAGAGGAAAACTAACATCATGACTCAGGGTGAGTTGGATTGCCTTAAATAGTCATGACTCAGGATAAGGCTCCTCGAGGCAAATGAGACCATTGCGTCTACTTGCCTGGGCGAGGTGGCCTTCTATGAAGCTGCCTTTTAGGCCAGTTTGTGCCTTCCCATTCACCCAACCATTAAGAGGATATTGGCGCACAACAACATTTGTCCTGCCCAACTAGCTCCCAATGCATGGTGAAGTGTCATCGGGGTAGTGTTGCTGTGGTGTTTTCATAAATTCACCCTCCCCCTAAATGAATTTAGGAATTTGTTCAGCCTCTTCAACAACTCGAATCCAGACTCTGGTTGGCTTTACTTCAAGGCAAAAAGCAAACCCTGCTCGGGGGGTACCCTAACAATGTCAAGGGATGGAAGAAGAAATTTTTTTCACCTCAGGAAACAATTGGGAGTTCGCCCATGGACTGTCCCAGGATCTTGGAATTCTGAGAGTCCCAATGTCATGGAGCACCTTAGGTCAATCTTTCTTTCAATGATTTGTTCTTCAATTACCAAGTTTAACTCCTCTTCTCTATCTAACAATATGTTTAACATTTTTAGGAAAGCACTGCAACGTGTCACTAGTCTTGGCCGAGGTCGAGCAGGATCTGGTAAACTCGAGCAAGGACAATTATGTCCTATTAAGGATGTCCTTCATTCATAGTTTTTCCTCTGGAGCTTCGGTCTTGACTTTGGAAAGATGGCGTTCAGCGACAGGGATAATGCCGAGGAAAAATCCATGGGCGACAAGGGTGAGTCCCACTTTTCACAAGGTGATCATTCTCAAGATGACTCAATAGAGTACATAGGGACCATCAAGAATAGGATGAGGGAAATTTTACCTCCCTTTCCTAATCTGTCACTATTAAGACTCCTAGGGGAAAATCCAGTAACATTTCCTTAGTTTGGAACCATGTAGCTTGAGCTCAAGCTCTAGCTCGGATGGTACTGCCTTTTTTCCTTTTTAAGACAAAAGGAAAAAAGTAAATTGTAATTCTCCATCCCAACCTCGACATCCAAGATCTCCAGATCGACCCTGAGCTGGTTGAGGAGTATGAAGAGGAGGAGAAGGACGAGCTGGTTAACAGCCCTCCTCCCTAGTAGGCACCTCAATGTATTTTTCCTTTTTTTGGCGAGATCAATGTAAAACCGATCTTAATAAGATATATGTTTTTCCTCATATATGTTTTTCTTCAATAGAAATGTCTTTTTTTTTCACTTGGCGATATCAAGACTAACAAGTGCAATGAATCTGGCGAGATGAAGTTAGCGAACAAAAACTGTTAGGCAAACAGAATATGTTTGAGTTACCTTAACCAGGCAGACGTTAAACTCAATCATGGCGATCAGAACAATTTGGCGAGCAAGATGCATTGGTTAAATAATTTGCAACTCCAAAAATTTTTTTATCCCTTGGCGATGTTAAGGGATAATCAAACCAGCGATATAACGATTTTGATTTTGGAGACAACAATAAGTTGAATTAATCTAATTAATTGGTGAAACTTGCGACATCCCATTTTGGCGACCTTAATACCATTGGCGATAGTAAAAGAATTGAACTAGAGAAATTGATGATTATGTTAAAATAACCATTATTACATGGAAATTGGCGACCACTTCACTTTAATAAAGTAAAATTTTTGTGAGGACAACTAACGTTGCTTAGGCGACCTCTATAATATGGCGACCAAGAGAACTTTGGTTTATTTCTTTAAGTGTTCAACATTCTAGGGGTGAGGTAGTGTCTTCCCACTCATGTCTTCCAGCCAATAAGTTCCTGGCCTAGAC
>BRYF01000019.1:2410000-2412500 GCA_030159135.1 Actinidia polygama
CAAAATAAACTTAAAAACCTTTAATTTGGTAGGTCATGGGTTTAACACACATTTTGAATGAAGGAGTTTCGTCTAATAGAAAAAAGAACTAAACTTTTGAAAAATAATGTTGCTAGTGAAATCTTGGGTCAATTTTAAACTCCAATATATAAAGAATTAGAGTACAAACTTTACGTGGATAGAAAGGTCTATGAGTCTAATTTACAATGCTTTAAACGGTGCATCAATCCGAATTTGCTAGAGATAGTTATGCTTGTTCTACGAAACAGTGTGTGAGCTAAAAGGAACAGTGTAATGTTTAGTGATTTATTTTGGACTTGAAATATAGTTTGTCCATGGGCATATGTGTTTTGAATTTAATTATTTGGGCTTTGTTGTTTGGCCCATTGGGAATAGGATGTATGCTAGTGATGGTGTGGGTGGGTTACACCATAGAAAAACCTTGGAATCTCTACACCTTTTCTCCCACTTTCTCCCACTTTTCTTTCATCTTTTCTCCCTAAATTTAGCCAACATTTTCCACTTTTGTCTCCCACTTTTAATTTTTTTTTCTTTTCTTTTCTCTTTCCATTATTCTCTTCTTCATTAAATAACGGAAGAGCTCTCTCTCTCTCCTCATTTTTCCTATTCTTTCTTTCTTTTTCTCCTTTCCTCTGTCAGTGGACAGATTTAAGAACCCAAAGAACTCCGGCCATTGAACCCCATTTCTGGCCACTTTCCGGCGATCTCCGGCCTTCAGACAAAACACGAACGTTGTTCATCTCTTCGAGCTCTTCGATTTCAACCGATTGGAATTCCGTTAGGACTCCGTTTGGACCACCGTTTTCAGATTTTTCGTTACGCTTCAAGAGGTAGTTTGATATTGTAGTATCGCCCCATCATTTTTATGATTATGATTTTGAGATGTGATTAGTTATTATTACAGCATTATTTGAATGTTTGGTTAATGTGGAAACATATAAATTATTCAGATTTGCTTTTATGAAATATTTGTATAAAATTCTAAGTTTTGAAATTCATTTTATAGGTCAGTTTGGGGTTATTTAAAGTCTGAATTTAAAAGAGAGTTCTAAATAAAAGTTATAGATCATCTTAATACCTTTCTAACGAAACTTAAAATTTATAATTCAGAAATCATATGAAAAAGTTATGAGTAAAATACCGTTACTGTTATGAAAAATTTCGAAAATACATATACGATATAATATTTTCAGATTTATTTTAAAATGATGAAATTACGTATTTATGTGATTTAATTGATTTTGTGTTAGTTATTTGATTAAAATATATGCCGTGCTTGACCTGTTAGAACGTTAGAGATTTTTTTTTATTTTATTCGGTAATTATCTAATTTTGTTAAAAATGAAATGTTTAGATATTGTGAACTTTAATTATTTATTATTCATTTGATATATATATATATATATATATATATATTATGCTTTGAGCATTGGATTATCGATTATGGCATTGAGCATATCCATATCATAGTATCATTGTGGCCTTGTCGGCTTTTGCATGGCATTGGGTGGGATACAATGATGGAAGGTACTCCCCAAGGGAGGGGTACCAAGGTTGAAAATTCCGGATGTGGGTGTGGTTGTGAGGAAAAGGGCGGATGGCTCCCTAATAAACATTCACTCAAATCTTACTCGGTTAGCTCCTAGGGATTTGTTTTATCTACGCTCCTTGTGTGGGTGGCCCATATTCCGGTGGAAAGTGTGTGTGCATTGGGGTTGGCCTGGTTACATTTAAGCCGTATGGCTAGTTACATTGCCTTGGTGGCGTCATCATTGCACCTCATTTCATTTTCATGATTTTAGAGATGGTATGACGTTTTTACAATATTATTCTACTAACCCGTCGTGCTTAACAAACAAAACAAAACAACTTTCAGGTAAAAAGGAGAAGGGCAAAGGTCCAGCTTGACTAGACCGTGTTGGATTATTTTTAAACATTTTCGCTTGAATTTAATTTCATTAGCTGTCTTGTGTTATTTAAAGTGAGAGCATGTAATCTCTTTTGGAAATTTGAATTCTTGGAATATGATTGGACTATATTTGTTATATGTATCCGTTGTTGGGCACGTGTTAGCCCCTTTTGTTTTAAACATATGAGTGGATTTATTTTAATATTAATGTTATTTTGGGCAAGTATTTAGTCCCTTCTATAAATTGATAATATATAGTTTGAACTTTTATTTCCTTGACCTTGACTAGTCAACTCCATTACCTTTGACTTTTCAACAGTGTCCACGTAGGACTATTTTTTTTTTATTCTTTGACTTGTTGACTTAGCACCCATGGTATGATTTTCGGGGCGCGACAGAATGGTATCAAAGCTAACCGGGTTGGAATACCTTGGTACTATGGGGTCTTAGTGGTCTATTTGTTTTCGCGTGTGCATGTAAGTTGCATTACGGTTAGAGCAAGATGAGTTGCTAAGTGAGCATGAATATTTTTTCTAGTGTTTAATTTTATCGATTTGTGTTTAGCATTTA
>BRYF01000019.1:2430000-2435000 GCA_030159135.1 Actinidia polygama
GTTTCTCTTCGGATGAACATTACGATAAATGAAGGTACGCTTGTTGGAAGAAATTCAATATTTCTATTTCATGATATTAGTATTTCTATTCCATATTTATTACCGTTTTGGTAGTTTCATCTGTCCAGACATCTAGGAAAAGGCCGATTCGTCTTGGATGGTATCAAATGGGGAACCATGTTATAGGTTGCCCAAACTGAGAGGGCAGTAAAGGCAGTCGCAACGAAGGGTTACCCCAAAATTAGACGCATTAACGATCATAAGTTAGACATTCGATGACGCGAAGAGTGTTATCAGAGTAGCACAACGGAAGCATGATGTTGAACAAGTTTAATGACAAACTTTTATAAAGGAGGAGAGAATGTGACACCCCGAATCCGTAAAATCCGTTAATTAGATAAGTATTGAATGGGGGTAAGAAAATTTAAGTTAAGAAATCTTTTAGAGTGATCGGACGGTAAGACCGACGCTCAAACGGTAGCATTCGAGATGCTCAATAAGCGTTCGAACGGTAACAACGTAAAATGAAAAGTGAAAAAGGGAACACAAGAACTAAAAGAGGATGAGACACATGGGATTATTTCCCATCTAAGCCTTAAACACAAACACAAACACAAAACAACACACACAAGCACGTTCGAGAGAGAGAGAGGGGGGGAAGAGAAAAGAGAAAAGAAGAAGAAGAAGAGAAAGAGAGGGAGAAGGAAAGTTTTGAGAGCTCCACCTACGCTAGGAGGAGCCATTGTTGAGGCTTAAGGACTTGGGAAAAAGGTGAGAAAACCTAACCTTTTATGTTTATGCAAAAATATTTGTATATATATGAGGTGTAGATTAGTTGTGGAGACTCCTTTGAGTCTCAAATGGGTCAAATAACCTATATTAGAAGTTGATTTAGTATATTTGAGTATGAGTTTACAAAATTCTCAAATTATTAGATGTTAAGGTTTTGTCTTGATTTCAAACCTAGATCTAGCATGTTAGGGTTATAGTCAAGGGTTGAATGTGAGTTATTGTAGTCCTTTTGAGTTGTATTTGGTATCCTAAAGCCATGAAATCAGTTGGGTTTGATTTGAGTTAGTTTAGAGTTTTGGAGTTGAATTCGCAGCATTCTGATCAAAGCGTTCGAATAACAGACAAAACGTTCGAACCAAAGCGTTTGAACGATAGACTAGGAGTTCGAACGGTAGCGTTCGAACGCCATACGAAGCATTCAAATCACATGCCCTATTTACTGAGAGCTTGTACTATTTTTAATTTAAACACTTTTGGTTGTCTAAGTAAGCTAGGCCCCTCGGCTTACCTATTAAGAGACTTTAGGTCAATTTTTACGAGGTCGAAGCCTAGAAAAGTCTTTAATTATGTAGTATGAGCCTAGTATTGACAATTGTACTTATGTCTTTTGAATGTAGGAATGCCAAATCTAACACCTAACCAAGAAAACCTAAGTGAGTAATACGATATCATGGACAAAACTATGTATTTTCAAAAATGCTTTCAACAAAGTATTATATATATGCAACCATTTTCTATGTCTTCAATGCATTAAACATATGTTCACGATATAAATGTCATGTCTTAAAAATATATGATATGATGTTAGGAATGAAAAT
This sequence comes from Actinidia polygama, assembly GCA_030159135.1. Taxonomy (NCBI): domain Eukaryota; kingdom Viridiplantae; phylum Streptophyta; class Magnoliopsida; order Ericales; family Actinidiaceae; genus Actinidia; species Actinidia polygama. The sequence continues at coordinate 2,431,611 of BRYF01000019.1, forward strand.
TCATGGATGTTTGTTTTACATGCAAAATGAATATGTTCAAAGTATATGCATAGTGACACTCGGAGTTCCCCGTGGTGGGACCTTAATCTAGTCTAATGGTCCGAACGGTAGAGTTGGAGACATAAAATAAGTTTCACTCTACAATCGAGATATCTCTGGCCTAAAGAGCCACCCGACCTATATGGTCACCATGTTATTTTATTCCGAGTTGTTACGTTTTTCATGATATGTTATGTATGATTATGTGAGCTTCAAGTTTATGAAATGCCATAGTTTAAGGAAAGTTATGAAGTTATGTTTCAAAAAAAGTTATATTTATGCTCACATATGTTATGAAATACTATATGTATAATATGAAAAATAATCCATGGTATTTTATGTTCATGCATCTGCTATTATTCACTAAGCTTTTAGCTTATGTTTTCAAAAACATTTTCAAGAAGCCAACCCGAGGAGCCGTAAGAAGAAGATAGCAAGTAGACTTTAGTTTTGTGACTTAATGACCTTATGATGTATTGTATGGGCTAGACCCTAATTTATGTATAGAGGATATGTATAAGTAAAGTTTAGCTTGGGATGTATATAAAGTTTAAGTACTTAGGCACAGCTATGTATACTGTATGGATGTTACACTTACTATTTTCAGTTACTATGACGTTTTCGCAAAAAAATTATATCATTTTAAATGAACATGCACAGGATGAAGGTAAGTTGGCCTTGACGGGCCAGCCACCGGCCATCATGTGCCCACGATCAGCATAGGCCGGGTTGCGGGGCGTGAAAATAGTTGGTAAGATGATTATGAATTGGGAAAGGGTAGTAGAGCATGCTTGCGTTCATCTTGTTTTATGTATTGTTGTCATAGTGATGTGAGAAGTGGAGAATATTGATAAGTATCTATCATAATATCGAGAGTATGCGATATATTTTAAATCTCACTTTTGTAAGTCAAAAAGTGTACGTTATTGATTCATGTTCCGTTGATTGGATTGAGATTTTGGTTGTCCTTAGATAGTGTTAGTTGTCGATCATCGTAGTAAGAGAGTGATCTGATTGACTACCTTTGTTCATTTTTTTGGAGCCTTTGTTGGGTGTCTGATCTTGGATATTTGTGTTGAAGTGCATTTGGATGATGCAATTTCAATGTAGATATCTAGTTTAGTTTCCTAATTCCATCCTCGTTTTCTTTGAATTTGAATTTGATAACCCAACTTTTATCTTCTCATTGAGCTAAACTTGTGACCCATGTATATAATTTTGGAAGAGTGGTTATATATTCGTATCATTGAAAAATTAAGAACTCTTGATTATATTGTTATATAGTCTTACACCTACAAGAGATGGTGAAGTTATTTTTTTATGTATCCTGATGTGCTATAGTTGTTGGGAGAGATATGATGTGTAATAGAGATATCTATGTCAGAGTTGCGCATATTTAAGTTATTCCTATAGAGTAGTATTTAAAAGAAAATGGTATTATATATTTGATTTTGTATTTAGTGGTGAACCCAATTGTAATTTCTTATGCATTGATGGTTGGGAGGTAACACAATTTTAAGTGAAAGAGTTCTGGACTTTGTGAATTTAAGATTTTGACTCTTTAACGTGTAACTGAGTTTATTCAATAGAATATGGTTGAGTTTTATTTTATTTTGGAGATAGATTGTGATTTAATTTAAATGATTGAGAAAACGGAGTAGCCCATCAATGTTGTTTAATGTGTGGTATTAGAGAGTTGAGTTTTTTTTCTTTTATATTATAAGGTGTGACTGATAATGGTTATCATTTTACGGTGCGTAGGCTTCCGATATAAATTTATGAGATTTTTGAAGATTTGTAGGTGTACTGATAATTGAATTGAGAATGAGCTTTGAGATTGTAGCTCATTATTGATTGAATAAGAAAGTAATATATTTTGAGGATGTTAAATGATTTTAAGAAAATTTGATTTGTGAAACAATGATTGAAGGAATTGGATCGTATTATATTCTTTGAAATTATTCATTTTTTGAGTTTTGAGTAAAGTGATTATATATAGAATCTACTAAAGGTTTTATTTTGAGAGACATGATTGATATTAAGTGGCATGTTGAATGTATTAACTTGTGGTTTTTGATTTTATGTGATGGACAAAGTTTAATATATATATTGAACTGATATCGAATAGTTTGAAGAACAATTATTTATATCAAGCATGTTGAAGGTGAATTGGCGATAATTATAAATTGTAATTTTTAACAAATGTTTGGGACATAGGAATAATTCATTGATGTTTGGTTAGCGTAGTATTGAAAGATGGAGATTATCTTAAAAGATATGGAAGTGCAATTGATAATGGTTTTCTTATAGTGCATTGACTTCTAATATAAAAAAAACATTGGGAATTGTTGTTACAATGTAAGGATTTTATACGATTAATTATTTTATATGGGCATTTGGTAGTGAGAACACTGAGAAGCATGCGTAGAGGCTGTTTTAAAAACAAAATGGTACAAGGATATGATTTGTTTGAGGCAAGTAAATAAGTTAAAATTAGACAAGAAAATGTAAAGTTGACTTTTATTTCAGTAATTAATAGAAAGACTTGTTAGTTGATTGAATGAGTTGTGTTAAATTTTATTTGGATGATACAAAAACTTTAGTTGATTTTGATATTGAATTATAAGGAGAGTGTTTGAGGAGTATGATCCACATTTGATAATAGTATCCTTGAATGTTAAGTTTGAATGGTCTAATACTAGTGAGTAGAATTTTTAGCAGTTGAAAACTAGACTGGATTCAACTCTTGTGTTAACTATGCCGTCTAGGAGTGAGGACTTTGTGTTTTATAGTGATGCTTCATACTAGATTTTAGGATGTGTACTCACATAAGTGAGGAAAGATTATTTTCTATGCTTAAGACAATTGGGAATTTATGAATAAAATGACTATAATCATGATTTGAAGTTAGCGGCGGTTGTATTTACTCTAAGACTTTGGAGATATTACTTGTATGACAAGACTAGAGAAAATTTCCTAAATCACTCGAGCGTGAAATATTTGTTCATGTAAAAAGATTTGAGTTTAAGACATATGTGGTGAGTGGAGTTGATAAAGACTAGGATTGTACTATTCATTATCAATAAGAGGAAGCTAACGATGTAGCAGGTGCGCTAAGTATGAGATTTTCAAGTAGTTTTCAAGTGGAGTTGATAAAGCTCATGTGAATGTTTTTATTTAGTTGAGTTTGATGAGTGTAGAGTAAGCGTTGACATATGGCAAAATTCTCATAACCTATATTACGGAGAAACCATTCTTGATTGATTGCGTTTGGAAAATATCATATAAAGATATTCAGTTGGAGAAGATTAGAGGTAAGGACAGTAAGGGATTTAGATATACTTTGTTCTT
>BRYF01000019.1:2457500-2460000 GCA_030159135.1 Actinidia polygama
CCAATAAGAACTCATAAACCCGATCTTCCGCAATTGCTGGAAATTTATTTGCTTTCTTTGTAACTGTTTTAAGAAGTATTTGAATTGTCTTTATAAAACACACACGTCTGCATAGTCTCCTGTCTTGATTGATTGAGCATCAGAGTCTTGGTTTACACACACACACATGAACCTGGCTTCTCTGAAGTCCACATAAATGGACTGCACTATGCGGTTTCAGCATTTGGGGTCCCATTTTGGACTCATTTGATGAATTAAACCGTTTATATTGTAGATTCCGTAAAGATCAGTACCGTAAAAAATAACGTTGATCGGGCACAGTTAAGTAACCATTCATCATTGTTTTATAATTTTATAGGATTATATACCCATTTATCTTTATATAAATTATTATTGATTGACCATTAATTTCTATCCGATCAACGTAATTTTTTACAGTAACATAGTTCACGATGAGGTCTACAATATGAACTGTTCGGATCATCAAAATGGGCCCAAAATGCTTGGACTGCACCGGAGCAGTCCAAAACCAAACTTCAGAGAAGCCTGGTCCTATTTATATATATGCCTATAAATATGCTAATTCAGAGTCTAATTAATGAATTTGAGTTGATTAAGGTTGTGGCGTTTGCATTTGGGTTGTGGCCCTTGTGTTCTTCCTCTTAAAATTTTTAGTCTTCTTTAAACTTTTGCTCCTCTTTTGGATCAATTCTTAAAAACCAATTGACGGCAATCCATCTTTATTATTTCACTTGTGACTAGAATATGGAATTCAAATTGAGCTCTCTATAACATTGTTAACCTTGTCACAGACATTAATATATGGGCAATCATTATTTATTATTGGGTATGGAAGGTGAAAAAGTTTTTCACCACTGTATAATGAGTTGAGATGAAAATGTGCGTATATGTGTAAGTAAGTCATGAAGCAAAGTGAAATTGGAGGTAGATTATGCATCATCTGTGAACGAATAGGCACACAAATATAAGGTGAAGAGAAACAAAGTGATGTTTTTTTGGGGTGGGGGTGGGGGGTGGAGGTGGGGGTTATCTTTTGCAGCAACAGTGATTCTTAATTTGTACTTTTGTTTTCCATCTGATTTGGCATTCGATTGAATTGTTGAGCCTGGCATTCTTAAATAAGTGAAGCAAAAACTTGATCTTGGATCTGTGAAGTTCAAGGTATGATTAGCATTTCTTGCATCCGTTTTAGTTTGTTTCTAACATATACACATCTTTTAGAGTAGTTTTTGCCTGTACTTTTATATTTTCTTTTTCAACTAATTAATAGTCAGGTTCCTGCCTGGATATAGCATTATTTTCTTTTTCAACTAATTAATAGTCAGGTTCCTGCCTGGATATAGCATTTTCTCATGCATTTTACATGTTAGAACCAGTGTTATTAAAGGTGAGAGACGCATCGAGACGCAAAAGTCTGTGGAGCCTCAGGCGCGAGGCGAGGCGAGGCGAGCGCCTTATCGAAGCAATACGCAATTCATTAAAGTAGCAAATCAAAAATCTCTTACAAAATATATAAAAAAAAAAAAATAGCAAATCATCCAAATAATAAAAAAAAAAAAAAAAAAAAAAATAGAAAAAATAAAAATAATAACAAAAAATAATAATAATAACAAAATAAATAAAAAAAAAAATACTATGTAGTACTTCTTATGTGGGAGAATAAAAAGAGAGAGGAGCAGTGCTTGCCTTCGTGCGACAACAACGGCAATGACAACGACGATGACCAGCGGTGACAACGAGCAAATCAACGATGGCCATCAGCAGATCTGAGTTTCGACGACAAGCAAATTTGAGAATCGCATGAGACGCACGCCTCATTGAAGTGGTTGCACCTTACCACGTCTAGACGTCGTGTGCCCACCTCACTGTGCCTCGCGCCTCAAAGCACTGAGGTGCGCGCCTCTATCAACACTGGTTAGAACCACAACACTCATAACACCAAGTCTTGTGTTCCATTAATTATAGGGAAGAATGTGTGAATATCTCAATGTGCATGTGCATCTGGGAATTATGCCTTGATGAAGTTTCTAGAATAATGTTTGCAGTCTTTTTAGTCTTGACCTTAGTTGCAGGGATCGTCCACACAGGCCATGCTTCCATCACAGGAGCGCGATCCTAACAATAGAGGAGCGCGATCCTAAGGAAGATGGGAGCTTACCGGAACAAATCGGAATGAGCGAAGCTGCGATGAGTGAGAGAGAGGAGAGAGAAGCGAGAGAGAAGCTGTTGCGTTGCGATGAGTGAGAAAGAGAAGAGAGAAGCTGCTGTTGCTGGGATGGTTGCTGCGATGAGAAGCTGCTGTTGCTGCGATGAGTGAGAGAGAGAAGAGAGAAGCTGTTGTCTGCGTTGGAGAATGAGCTAGAGATGTAAAGCCCTAGGTCATAGATTTGGTGTGGACTGTGTGTAGTATTGCTCTTATTTCTAACAAGCCCATTTGTAACAACCCACTTGATTTATTACTCTTATTTTTATCAGGCCC
>BRYF01000019.1:2467500-2470000 GCA_030159135.1 Actinidia polygama
CCCATCCTCTTTTGATGGTGTCCAGTCTCAGATTCTTAGAGCTAAAGGAGCTTCCCTCCTTTAGTGAGGTTGTCAGTAGTCTCCCGTCAAGCTACTTTACCATCTGTTGATTGGTTTGCTTTCGCTGCTTCTATTGGGCCATCTTTCCCCTCTGGGCCTTATCGTCCCCTTGGTTTTAGCCGCGGTCGGTCTAATCATCCTAGCAGTGATTACCCTCGTGATAGTCGCGATTTTGGTTGTGTAGTTCGTGATTCAAGGGGAGCTGGCCATGGTCCTCGGTTTTGCACTCATTAAAAACAGGACAATCATATTATTGGTCGTTGCTAGGATCTCCATGGTCATCCTACTACCCATCCTACTACTGTGGTTCCCGAGGTAGATGTTGTGCTAGTTTGTTTTCTTCTCTTCCCCATTGTCCCTTCATCTGCCCAATAATAAATAATGATCGATCAAAATACTTCTTTGCTTTTCCTTCACTAAAAACCAAATTGGAAGAAATGCAGGTCTTCTTCTCGAGAAATTATTTAGTGCTCTTAGAGCAAATCCTAGTGGTGCTTTAAACTTAGAGTGATTAGTTTAAATAGTGAGTCCACTGCCTTTTTTATTTGAATTGTGCCTAACATGTGTACAGTGTCACTTATTGACTAGTGTAGAACATTGATCTAAGAGCACTAAATCCTTCCTTCCCACCACCCTTCCCCTCTCTCTCTCTCTCTCCCCCCTAGTGTTACAACAGCACCGACCATCACCATCCTTATCTCCGGAAAAACTGTGTTGATCTCTCCTTTTCTCTCTTGTAGCCTGCATTTTTCAATCTCAGTTCAGTCAAAAGATGCTCTCTCGTTTGCCGCATGTGGCTGGGCATGGAGGGAGAGAACCGCCACCGAATTTGTTTGAAACCCGTCTTTGAAACCCACAATCAGATCCTACACGACAATCACACCCTAATCTATATTTGGGGTTCTAGTGGAATTTTGTTTGGGGGGCCTTCTTGAATAATCAATCATTGTGCTGGAGTTTCACCGAATTTGGTTTCTTTACATATTTTTGCATATAGTTGAAATTAAATGTAGTGTAGAACCAATTAATCAATTTCTCTATTTTTCATAGTAATTTCTCTCTCATGGATCAGAAAAGTGAATGGAGAGAGAGAACCTGGTATTCTAATCAGTCAAAATAGTGTTGTGCCCGATAGAGAATTTACTAGCCCATTGGAAGGTGGGTTACCCACTTACGTGAGAGAGTGGAGGGTATAAATGTCAGTCTATATCATACGAATATATGTACATATTTGTGTGCGTGTCTTTCTTATGTGGAGGTGGTGATTTGTTGATGGATCTTCTTTGCTATTATTGCAGCTTGCTACCACTGATTCCATCTGTTGTGGGTTAGGGTTTCCAATAGGATAGAAAAGGAAGATATATGAAGCACGAACACCTCAAATTAGTTGACACAGACACTCTCGAACATGTATCGGACACATCACGTGGCATGCTCATTTTTTAATTTTTTGTGTGTGTTTTCGGACACTTTGGGGACACCTCATGGACACGCGTGACCTTCTTCCTTACATGCATGTCCTTGGCCATATCCATGCACTTATGTGCTTCTAAGATAAAAAGTAAAGCAATCAGTGAATGTTAGTGAGCCTTAAAAGATTTACATCAGCCAAGAACTTGCAATTGGTTTGAGTTGACATTGGTTTGCTTTATTTTCTAAAAGTGGGGATATAATACTTATTTCTTTAATTGTAATAAACTTATTGTATTTATTAATTGAATGTGCCCTACGAGTTGAACTGAACTTGGACAAAATCTGAGTTGTTATACTTTTATTTGTGTAAATAATTTTTTTATCTTATATATATATATATATATATTATTTAATGTGTCCCCGACTTGTTCGTGTCTTAAGTTTTAAAAAAATTACATGTCCACGTGCCCATGTTCCGTTCTTTTTAGAGGAAGATGAAACTTAGGGCACTCTTATCTTTTTGCATTAAGCTTTGACTTTAAGTTGATTTTAATAATACAAATCCCGTCAAATTGGATGGGATTTTTAACAGCAAGGAGGTAAAGTGCAAATTAACGAAAATCGCATGAGGGTAGTTTGCATATATTTAAGAGGTAAAGTGCACAAAGGCGAGGTTAACCGGATTTTGCATATTTACTTTAGAGAAAATGAAATTTAGCTATAGTACATTAGCTCACAGCTTTGGTCTTTGGAACAGGCATTGTTTGTCTAGGACAGTGATCTCCAAACAAGGTATGCTTTGTTCCTTTTTTGTGCTTCCACTATCTATCTTTATCTATGTTGCCTATAAAAAACGGAACCTCACAAGGTGTTTGTGTCTACTTTTTACTTCCCAAAATACCTTCATTAGTTGTTTTTTTTAAGGAAAAAAACAGAGAGCGAAATGTCTCCAAATAAACAACAAAAAGGCACATAATTGAAAGCAAATCAAATTGAGCCGTGAACAGAGAAGCTTGATATTCTCATC
>BRYF01000019.1:2677500-2682500 GCA_030159135.1 Actinidia polygama
TGATTCTCCCTCACTACTATAGTAGAGCCTCCTTCTCCTTTAGTGGTCCTTTCCAAGCCGCTCCTTAGGTGTCGTGAACAGTCAAAGTTGTCGGAGACTAAAAAGCAACTAGCAATGAAATTCTCTAGCTCGAGCTGCTCAAAGAAGAAGACTTGGACTATGACTCTAAGAGGTAGCCTCTTGTTCTACATGGCGTGGGTGTAGGCTTCCAAGGAAAGCTTTTGGCAGTCCATCAGCCTATAGAGTTGATCTTTGTCGGAATCTGCCAACCATGGGTGTGACTATAGAAAACAAGAGGGACGTTGGTAGTCAAGGTTTTAAATATCGACTCATACATGATGCATCGGCTATTTCATATTGAGATTTTGGGCATTTGATACCATATTATAGTAAATATTAGCCGATATTGTTTGATATAGGGGTATATTACTAATATTGATACTGCTATCGATACTGATGTAGGAAAAATATCCACCTCCTAATATTCAAAGTCAAGCACATCGTATGGAGGTTCACGTTGCCACAGCACCAATATATTCCTGGTCGCCTATCGCATCATCGCCCATCTATCACCTCATCGATATATGTACGAGCCTTTCTCTAGCTTGCCGTTGGGCGAGGTCGTCTACATCGCCAGACCAGAGACCATCTCCATGAGGACTCTATCTCCATAAGGACTCCTCCTACTCGAGAGTCCTCCTTTGTCATTCCTCCTCCTGATCAGAGCCTGCTTCCATAAGGATTCCACCCAATAAGGGAACTATCTCCACCACGGCTCCTTTGATTGGGGATGGCTCTCCAAATGGCAGTCTCCTATTATAACTCCGGTATCTCAAGGATATACTTCCCATACATAGCTCTCCGAAGATCTCGCTTGAATATCCTCACATGAATCTCCATCCTACACCTATATAAAGGCCGTTCCCCCAACTTATTAAGGTACAACGTACAATGATTTAACCTTTACATATACGCATCTATAGCTCTGTCTTTACATTGCTTTTATTGTGCTTGCCTTGGTCTGATTCGCACACCAGAGGGGTTTTGAGTGGCCTCACCCCGGTCAGTAACGTTTGTTTAGTTCTACGCAAGTCGCTCGAGTTGTTGCTGAGGTCCAGTACCAAGGTGAAAAGAGCAATATTGATTGGTGGTTGCTCGTTCTAGTTTTTTACCACAATAGTTTGGTGCCGTTTGTGTAAACGATAGTTCTTAACTTTCTATGTATCTGTACCCGTTTGATAACTAGACCAAGTGCCAACAACCCTTTAGATTATAGAGCTCATCCAATGGTCAATACCAGCTAAGCTCCGAATCTAGAGGGTCTTCATCGTGAGATGCACGGTATAGCCGAACAGAACAGAATCATGAACGAAAATAATGCCCTACTTTTATAGCACCTCACCACAAATAATTCACCGCCTTCTCCTCTAGCACTGGTTCTGAAAATTCAACAATCAACTCATTTGATGACCTGAATAGGTTTTTCGTCACCAATTTCATGAGCTGTCGGGTTAGGCAGAAAAATGCCTCCCATTTCTTTACCATTCACCAGAAGGAAACCGAGAACTTAAAGGAGAACTTAAAGGACTATGTAAAGTGGTTCAACTAGTCTGTCTTGGAGGTGGAGGATCCTAATGACAAAGTGGTAATCATGGCAATGATGAAGGGACTTCGCTCGGGCCCATTATTTGATTCCCTATCAAAGAGCGTCCCTGAAACCTTGTCAACTCTCTAAGGCAAAGCCGACAAGTATATCGCCGCGAAAGAATTGGCCAAAGCCAAACGAAAAAGGTGAGGAAGAGATAATAATAAGAGGAAGGAACCCGATACCTAGCGACCTGATTACATGGATGAAGCAAGGAACAAGAGGCTAGACCGAGATTCGAGGCGACGAACCAACGACAGGCATCCTCGTACTCCACCTCGCCGCCCTGAGTCAATATTGCCCTCTCTCAACGCTCTCATCGCCTAAATGCTCACAGAGATCAAACATGAGGAATTCGTCAAGAGGCCTAGAAAAATCAAAACCGATCCCCGAAAGAGAAAGAAGAACAAATATTGTGAGTTCCATCGAGATCACAGGCATAATACTGAAGATTGTTTTCAATTGAAGGAACATATAACCGACTTTATCAAGAAGGGGTATCTGAGGAAGTATGTTGCAGATCGCCTACCTCTTGGCTCACCAAAAAGGAGATATGGTAACAACAGGCCAACTATAGGAGACATACAAGTGATCCATGGTAGTTTTGGATTAGGAGGATGTTCGAGCTCATCTCGAAAAAGGCATGCCAAAAACGCTAATGGGCAAGCAGAGGAAGAAGTTTATAATCTCTCCTCGCTCATGGCTGGAGCCCCTTTACCCATTACCTTTACCAATGACGACCTAAGAGGCTTATATCTCCCTCACACCACCGCCTTGGTCATCTTAGCCGTCATCGTCAATTTCAACGTGCAAAGAATACAGGTTGACAATGGGAGTTCAGTAGATATCTTATTCATCTCGAATATTCACCAATCCTGAATATCCTCTAATTTGCCAGAAAAGAAGAAAGTTTGCCCCTGAGCGACTAAAAATCATAGAAGAAGAAGTGACTGAGCTCGTCAAGGCCAATGTCATCAGGGAATCCCACTATCGGATTGGCTTGCCAATGTTGTCGCCGCCCCAAAAAAGGGAGGGAAGTGAAGAGTATGTCTTGACTTCACCGATCTAAACAATGCGTGTCCAAAAGATAGTTTTTCTTTACCAACGATTGACATAATAGTTGATGCCACCTCTGACTGGACTGCAAAATTGTAGTCCAAACGCCGTTTGACCAACCTATGTTGGCCTTATTTTAGTTTAATTATTTAAATTTATCGTATTATGTACTTATAATGGCGTATGAAATTTTTGCAGGATGAGGCTGATAAAAGCAAAGAATTGGAGCATCGAAACAGAGTATGAAGGACAAGAAGTGAAAATTGCCAAAGAATGCGCTGGGCGTTCGAACGCCCAAGAAAGGAAGGAAAACAGCGTTTGAACGCTGTGAAGTAATTTATACTTTTATTACTGAACGTTCGAACGCTATTCCAAGAGTAAAATTGGCGTTCGAACGCCAAGATGAAAAAGAGTAATGGGCGTTCGAACGCCTTTGCTTACAGTTCGAAAAGTGCGAGACTTGAAATTTGGGATTTTGCCTGAGCGTTCGAACGCTCCATTGATGAAGAAAATTGGCGTTCGAACGCTAAGAAGAAAAAGTCATATTTTGTGCTGAGCGTTCGAACGCTCAAGTGAAGAAAGAGTTTGGCGTTCGAACGCCAAGGCCAAAACTGGGCAGAGTCCTAATCCTACTAGAACTCGTATTAAGACGTGCCTATAAATATTCCCTTAGATTTTCTGAAGAGAGGATGTAATTTTTAGGGTTTCTTTCAGCCTCCAAGTTTAGGTTTCATACTTTCCAATATTTTCTTGTAAGTTTTACAATAAAGTTCCGTTTGGTTCAATTTAATTACATTATTTTTGATTAATTAGCAAAAGTTCTTTATTGTTATTGCATCTTATTGTTCTTAGCAATTAATTTCATTCTTAAAAATTTATTATGCATTCATTATTTAGCTTTTTGTTTACCTTAACCATGAGTGGCTAGTTTTCTTAACTTGGGATCGTTTGTGAAGGTCGATTGGCTTCAAGGATGAATAATGGAAGCAAAATAGTTTCACCGTTAGATCTTTTTATTTTTAATTTCTCTTCTTCACCATTCTAAATATATTCGAAAACTTGGGAGTCCTATTATGTTCGATAAACAATCTTGTTAATCGGATCGATGATGCACTACCATGATCAAAACAACCAGATTTAATTACTTTCGAAAACTTGGAAGTCCTATTATGTTCGATAACATCGTTGTGATGCGGATCGATGATGCACTACCATGGTTATAACAAACAGATTTATTTAAAGGTGAAGTAAGAAGAAATAATTGGAACGGAACTAGGAGTAGATTAAACAGATTTATTTGCAACGGAACTAGGAGTAGATTCCCTGGACGCCTTCAACGATCCTCAACTGGTGGTAAATCAGGTCTAAAGAGATTACCTCGCTAAAGACATAAGGATGGTGGCCTATTTAAACGAGGTGCACAATATGTCCAAGAAGATCAAAGGCTTTAAAATTCGCCAAATTCCCAGAGAAGAGAATAAGAAGGATGACGCTCTAGCCAACCTTGCCTCAACCTTTGATTTTGTCTCAGACAGAAGTATACCTTTAGAGTTTTACCCAAACCCAAGCATTGAGGTCGCCAAATCTGTCATACAAAAATAGGCCCGGCGTGGATGGACGATATTATTGCATATCTCCAAGACGGCACGCTACCACAAGATAAACTTCAAGCTCACCGTATCCAGTACAGGTCTGCAAGATTTTGCATTCGCAATGGAATATTGTATAAAAGATCTTTTTTCAGAATCCCTCCTAAGATGTCTCTGACCTAAAGAGGGAGAATATGTGTTGAAAGAAATTCATGAAGGCATCTGCAAAAATCATTTGGGGGCGAGGTCACTGGTGAGAAAAATAATTTGCCAAGATTATTTCTGGCCACAAATGGAACAAGATGCGGTGACGTATGCAAGAAAATGTGACAAGTGCCAATAGTTTGCCCCAGTTAGTCATCTCCCTCACACCGATATGGTCCCGATGATAAGCCCATGGCCCTTTGCTTAGTGGGGCATAGACATACTTGGGCCTCTACCTCAAGCTCTATTACAAAGAAAATTCTTGATCGTAGCGATTGATTACTTTACTAAGTGGATAAAAGCTGAACCTCTCGCCAAAATCTCATAAAGAAATACTAGTAATATCATATGGAAGAGCATCATCTACTAGTTCGGGATTCCCAAGGTTATTATCCTGGACAACACCAGACAATTCGACAATGATGGATTCGGGTAGTTTTGCTCGGATCTCGCCATCTCCCATCATTTCTCCTCGCCTAGTCATCCTCAAGCAAATGGTTAGGTGG
>BRYF01000019.1:2692500-2700000 GCA_030159135.1 Actinidia polygama
ATATCTTCTCGGCCATGGAGGGGCTGCCCAAAATAGAGGCCCCTAGTCCTAGGATGGTACCGAGGTTGGGCAAGGAGCCCTCCCCGGGCCTCGGTGAGGGAGTGGCTCATGAGCACGCCACCTCGGCAGCCTTACCCTTCTTTTTTTCCTCAAGCGCCGTGGCAGCTTCCTTCCCTTTGGAGCTTTCAGTTAACTCGCCCTTCTTGCTGGGCGAGTTAGCAGGGTCCTCCCTTAGGCATTTCTTGCCGATCACCACACCCTTTGCTGGGATGAACCCCGCCACTGAGCCATGACCCATAGATTTTTCCACCTTCTCATCGAGCTTTTTAAGGCTAATTCTTTTTGACATTCTTGCAAAATGAACACCGACATCAGATCAAAAAAGAGATGGAATACTGAAAAAATAAAGACTACCATCCTCAATCTGAGCTCAGAGGGGACCCATGATTCTGACATAGCTCCCGAGATTGAGCTCGAACTCGAGGATCGCGAGCTTGAGATCAAGTTGCCTGGCTCCTAGGCACCTAAAGTAGGTCGGACTCTTGCCCTCAAGACCGATAGCAGGATTTGATCATGGAGGCAAGATAGGATCCTATATGTCTTCCTAATTGTTCCTATATACTTTATTGAGCCATCTCGAGAGGGACCATCTCGAGGTAGTTCTTCTCGGGAATGACGGGAATCACCCGCGTCGCTTGGTGAGGCAGGAGCATCGTATGCAGGTCAGTCCACACCAGCATTCCCTGGTGCCATTGGATAGGGGAGGCCAAAGCTCCTGCGGAAAGATTTGGACTCGAGAAGAACCCTTTCTCCCCTACAAAGCTTGACACTTTGCCAAATCTTTCCAGCTCACCCTCAAACAGTCGAGTTAACCCGTTGCAGCGCTTACCAGAGGAACACATCAGGTGAGTAAAAAAAGGTATTTTTTAAAGGGAAAACCAATAAAAATTGAGACTAACCTGGGGTTCCCCATGATCTCGGGACTGTTGGGGCGCCAACTTCCCAAAGTGTTCTTTAAGGAAACTCCCAGCCATCTCCCGAGACAACGAAAAACTTTTTCTTCCATCCCTTGACATTACTGGGATATCCCCGAGCAAGGTCTTCTTCGGCATTGCCTTAAAATAAAGCCACCCCTGGTCCAGCTTTGAGTTCTTATTCAGTTTGAACAGATTCATGAACTCAGTAAGGGAGATGTCGTACTTGTATGCTCGCCATAACATTATCGCGCTAATGACACTTCGCCATGCGTTGGGAACGAGTGAGCGGGACAGATGTTATAGAATTACAGAATCATCCTGATTGTAGGATCAATGGGGAAGCGTAGACCAGCGTAAAAGGCGTAAAAGGCCACCTCGTCTGGGCGAGCAAAACTAATTGTTTTGCCTGCCTCAGGAAGTCTTATTTGGACACTTGGCGGGAGGAAACAGAACTCCCTAAGGCAATCTAAGTCGTCTAAGGTCATGACGTTCTCTTTTTCAAGTAAGGGGAGGGAGACCCCTGTGGGCTATCCTTTGAACTAGAGAAATCTTTCCTAGGCGAGGAAGGACTCATATTGATGTCGTCCGTCATGTATGATTTTTTACCCAAGTGGTTGGATATCCAAGATGGTAGAGAGTTTTCTGAGTCGCTTAGGTCAGTTCTAGCGGAAATATACTACAAGCACAAGTAAAAACTAAAGAAAGTTAATTAACACTTACTGAGCTAAGGGCGAGGAGGCGACCACTAATGAGGGCGAGGTGAAAATTGAGACAAGAGCAGCAATTCGATGGTGCAAACGAAAAAATACAAATGAGATGGGGGGCCTCTATTTATAAGAAGTATCAAGGGCTGAGATCCATTTGCTCCTACATCTAAGATCGCGCGACGTTTTGGATTCCGAGCTCATAACTACCCTTCCCGCCAAAGTCATCATTAGTGCACCGCCTTTCCCACCAAAATCATCATTAATGCGCCGTCATTCCCACCAAGAACATCATTAATGCTCCGTCATTTCACTCGGAGCGTCATTTCATCATTTAATACCCTCATCCACGTGTCCAACCATGAAGGCACGCCATCATTACACGCCCACGTTGTTATGAGGCGATCACCTCATTGGTTACTCGAAGATCTCGAATGTTCCATCTCAGCACTTCGAGTAGGGGCTACTGATGTGGGAAAAATATTCGCCTCCTAATATTCTAAGTCAGGCACATCACTTGGAGGTTCACGTTGCCACAACACCAATATATTCCTGGTCGCCCATCGCATCATCGCCAATCGATCACCTTGTCGATATATGTATGAGCCTTTCTCCAGCTCGCCGTTGGGCGAGGTCGTCTACGTCGCCGGACCAGAGACCATCTCCATGAGGACTCTATCTCCATAAGTACTCCTCCTACTCGAGAGTCCTCCTTTGTCACTCTTCCTCTTGATCAGATCCCGCCTCCACAAGGATTCCACCCAATAAGGGAACTATCTCCACCAAGCTCCTATTCCATCACGGCTCCTTTGATTGTGGATGGCTCTCCAAATGGCAGTCTTCTATTATCACTCTGGTATCTCAGGGATATACTTCCTATACATAGCTCTCCGAAGATCTAGCTTGAATATCCTCACACGGATCTCCATCTTACACTTATATAAAGGCCGCTCCCTTAACTTATTGAGGTACAACGTACAACAATTTAACATTTACATATATGCATCTATAGCTCCGTCTTTACATTGCTTTTATTGTGCTCACCTTGGTCTGATTCACACACCGGAGGGGTTTTGAGTGGCCTCACCTTGGGCGGTAACGTTTGTTTGGTTCTACGTAGGTCACCCGAGTTGTTGCCGAGGTGAATAGAGAAATATTGACTGTTGGTTGCTCGTCCCAATTTTCTACCACAACAAATACCATGATTAAAACCTTGGACTAGGCTCAAATTTACATAGTAAATTTGTACAATCTAAAGTTCAATTTGGGTGCATATGAAGAAGTTTGAGGTTGAACTTTAAAAAATTATAGGAAGTTTTACTTGTTGAGGTAGATTTATGATTCTGGGATTCGAATTTTGTTCACCATCGCCCTTGCACGTGATTGGCCCAATTTGTACCTTAAGCAGAATCTATTTTTCAAATTGCAGTTTTTTGATGCATTACAAATCAACAATGCTATGTAGCCAAAAAATGAAATCTATAGACTCGATTCATTTTGGTGTGACTCACACCACGTGAAAGGTGAATCTGCAACGTATGAAAATTTTTGGGTACTCTTTGAGGACTATTTTTTAGGGTCTTGGCATTTCTGCTTAAAAAGTATAAAAGACAAGAACCACGCACTTCATTTAGATAGAGCCAAAGCCCAACCTACCAAACCGTCTTCAAGTGATTCTATTGCGGGCTTTCAATGATACTAGGTTAGTTGACGAAGAGACAACGAACCTGAGGTCAAGTTCGGTTATTGTTGGAACATTAATTGTTGAAATATCGAACTGACCCCAAAATCATGACAATTATGTTATTAATCCGTCATTCAGAAAAATTACAATAATCAGTTTGTTTCTGAAATTGTAAAATTTAAATAAACTGATGATATTACATAAACAAAACTAAAATTCAAAATGCATAAACTGAATAGAATACAGAACTAAAAGAAAAAATAAATATAAAAACTATAACAGAAAAAAATCGGAGGTCTAGATTAAGATCTAGTGTCCTTAAACTAATAACGTCCCGCTATCGGTGTTAACTGACTTTTGGTTCCCATGATACAATCGATTATCGCTTACGAGAAGTAGCACTCCAATCTAGTAATCAGACGAACCGATAACTTCTCCTCTCTCACGGAAGAGACTCTGATGCAGATGGAAAAACTCTCAATTTTTTTCTGATAATATTGCTTTATGTTTCTACGTGTAATGAGTTGATGCAGGAGAGGTCTTCTTATAGACTTGACAAAGGCTCCAGGAGGCTCCTCCATTAATCAACATAATAAAGCAATGCTTTCAATTCTGAATCAAAACTTCGATGATTTTATTTCAAAATTCAACCCAGCAATCAAAGTATTAAACTGTGATAGTTTTAAGTTTCTGAAAATTATTAATTAAACGGACATATTTTTGCCACAAAATATATTTTCAAATTACCAAACCTGATCCTGAACCTTGCCCGTGTGGCTGCGGCGTAGCCGTACCGGAAATGGTGTAAAAAATCTGGGTCCATGTGGGTCAAACCGACTTGGTCGGTAACTCTCCATCCATAAAACCTGGGTGTCACCCATTCCTAAATTGCAAATCAAGCACTACAAATAACCATTGAATAATTTTATTATTTCCGATGTGGAACTCAATTTATTTTTCTCACGTTTTATGGTGCTACTTTAATGAATAATTTCTCATTCAATACTTATCCGTTTTGGACAAACGAATACAATATAGTTATCTACTCGCGAAGAGAAACTCATTCAATATATGGTTCACCTCGCTCGATAACCGAGATTCACCCATAATTTGGATCCCAAACTGCTTGTCCAAAGTCTAAATTCCAGCAAATTACACACAGACGTCATCATTTAAAGACCATTTTCTCATGAACGGTGGCACTTTTTAGTCGGGTCTTGGCGTCCAGGAAAATTAAAACTTTTAAGGCTGTATTTGCATCATGGTTTTGAGGAGGATTTATCAAGAGAAAGGAAAATGGTAGATAAACCCTAGGTTTTTAGTGCAATGTCTTCTTTTCCTTTACCATCTCATTTCCCTCCATAAATCCGTACACAAAGCCAAACACAACATAGGCGAATTTTAAGCTCCATTCTGAAACCTAACTAACGACTCAGCAGAAACATTCAGCAGCTAAATACGTACATTCGAGTCTTTCCATAAGTAAATTTTATCTACAGAAAAATGTCAATTGCTCGATAGCGACCTTCATCCATTGGCTTGGCATAGTCTGTAACAGCAGCAGCAAGAGATTGAAACTTGGGGAGCTCTAGATTAACATCAGGGGCAACCTTTGCTAGGTATCAATCGATTAGCATTGTTACCATTGTGATTGGTGTCAAAGAAGGGGACCCCATCAGCGATCCATCAACAACAAAACACGAGGAGGCCCCACCTGTCGTCTGATCGACTGCCAAGAAGTGCTCAAGAATTTTCTGCACGCAATCAACATTAAAGTTTCTCCATAGTATAAGAGAAGCTAGGTATCAAGAGATCTTCCAGAGTTTCCTGATCAAGCTGCGTCCCTACCCTTCACTCTAAGTTCGATATGCAAGTTGAGTTTGCTTGAAGAATCATGGCTGTATGGAGTAGACCGAAGAGGAGTTTGGTTGAGACTAAACCCTTTTGCATGGGAAGTAACTGATCTATTGCTTCAAGTAAAAGTTTTTGATGCTCTTCAAGTGGTGGAGCAGAAGCGAGACAACTGCTAGGCTGACTTGTACTTTGATGCTGATTCAATCTTGGCAGGAACTTTTTTTGCGTAGAAAGTGAGAGACCCTGCAACAACAACCTCTGTAATGCTTTGAGAATCCAAGGCTGAATTTAATTCTTGTACAGAGGCAAACTCAAATTGGACACATCTTCATACCACCAATCGGAACTAGAATGTTTTAGTGTAGCCCCAGTGCTTATGCCGTTCCACAACACCCTACTTTCGGGACTCAGCCAAATACTTTGGGGTCAGTACTTGCCTTCGTAGTTGAGGACTCAATACACCTTCTTATGACATGGAGTTCTTTAGCACAAGGAGAATATTGTCACAGGTTTGAAGTGCCTTAAGACAAACAAATCAACCGAGCTAGAGTACTTACTTGGATATTTTGCATCATCGTCAAGCTCCACATCATCAACCCATCTTCTTTCTATAGCTTTGCAACATCCTGGAGTAGCATTGTGGCCTATGCCACGGCTACGCAGGTCTTGAAGTTTTGAGTCGTGTCTTCATAGGTGATGTAGACACCGATTGAGAGCTTAAGGGCTAGAACCGGAGTGAAGGGGAAGTCAGCATCTGAACTCACGCTTGCCCTACAACGCCTTTTTCAAGAAGGGCTCACATTTTTGCCCTTCTCCTTATATTTTTCCTTTTGTGGTGGGTGCGAGCTCTCTACCTTAGTAGTAGAATGGGAGGCTCATTGTTTCTCCTGGCGGGGCTTCTCATGGATCTTCAAAAGCTTCAAAGTCAGATCGACGTCCGAGCTATAGTCAACCTATTCTCTCTCTCTGATGAAAGAATGTTCAACTTCTTCCCCTAACACCTCTAGATTCTAGGGGACTGTAAGCACTTCGAGGGCCTCTTCATCCAAGCTTAAGCCAAAAATTGGCTCAGTTTCAGCCAGATTACCACTAGCAAGAACCTCTACTTCCCCCTCCTTCTTTCTCATCCTCCTTTTCCTTCTTTGTTTCTTCTTGATTGGACTGCATAAGTGTAGTCTAAACGCCACTAAACTAACCTAAGTTAACCCTAGATTTAGTTAATTATACCCTTTATGTCGTATCTTATATTGAAAGTCGTATTTGCATTTATTGCAGATAAATATTGATAAAAGAGAATTTATAGCCATAAAAGTGATCTGGAGTGCGGGCACGCATATCGAGGACCATTGCCGGGATTTGTCTAAAAAAGGTGAAAGTTTTCACTCATAGCTCAGAATGGAATGAAAGATGCGCCATTAGAAAGATCTGACAAAGTTATACAAATTCTCGTCTAACGAGCGTCGCGAGATATGAATTTCAAAAGTTTTAAAATAAATTGAGAATAAATATGAGAAAAAGTCGAAGATGACTAAAAATATACACACTATTCGAACGGTGTAAAATAAAGGACGTTTAGTGTTCAAATGGTGGCTTGAAGAATGGAAGAAAAATAAGAATGTTAGCCTTGGAGTTCGAACTCCAATTTGAGGGTTCGAACGCACAGAGGCTGTGCAAACTTGAAGAAACAGATACAATCTTAAGCGTTCGAACGATGTAAAATAGAAGCTTTTTAGCGTTCGAACCATGATAGAGGAAAATAAGAACTTTTTGCCTGAGGGTTCGAATGCTCAGAATGGCGTTCGGACGCTAAGAAGGAAATTTTTGAGACAGAATTCTATTTCCATTAGGACTCAAACTGTGATGTCTATCTATATCTCTTTGACTTTATGCATAAAGGGGGCACAATATTTTTAGTGTTTTAATGCTTTTTTGCCTAGAATAATAGCAGTACTTGGGGATTTCAATATTTTTGTAATCGCTTTCATCAAATTCAAGATTTATTAATTCAATTCAATATTTCATTCAATTATTCATAATTTTTTATATTTTTTTGTGATTAATTCAAGAATTTGAGTTTTATTTGTTCGTACCTAGATTTTACATTCCATGAAGTTTCCAATACATAGTTATTTGCTTTCCATGGCCATGAGTGGCTAAATTTATCAACTCGGGATCGATTGTGAAGATCAATTGGGGATCGAGGATGAACAATGGAGGTAACCTTGATTTTACCGTTATATCTTCTTGATTCTTCTTTTTTTTTTCTTCTTCTTTTTCATTT
>BRYF01000019.1:2717500-2722500 GCA_030159135.1 Actinidia polygama
CAAGGTTAAGTTTATTTGTGGCACTTGACTAAAGCCATCCTTCCCCTTTGAAGTTCTCTCGGTGGAATAACGGCTTGGGGGGAAAAGCCCTAACCCTAAGGGACAAAGTCTAAACATTAACGCGTCGTCCTATTACCAAACCCCAAAGTCAGCAACAAAAGCACATATCGGGCCCATTTCGATAATGGGAATGGATCTAGGGGTAATCCAGAGCCCTCGGTGTACGAAAATCTAATTAGCCAACTCAAGCATTCACAAAGGTAGGACTATTAAGAATCAAGGTCTGAGACATTAAATGGATGACAATGACATATCTAAGGTGGACTTAGACAAAACCAAGAGGCAAGGAAATTGAAAAATGCATATACTAAAGGGGATCGAATCCCGCGCAACTGAAGCGTATTTTTTTTCTTTTTCAGATCTTAAGACATATAAATTGTACAACGTTGAATAGAAGAGGGTTCAGGATTCCTTGACTAGGTCGAGGAATTCAAGGATTGAAACACAAGTTGCTGCAGCCTTGATTTTTTTTCCACAACTGCTTGCTGCCTCGCTTGCTATCGCCTTTGGCATGCTGCTGCCTCTAGCTGTTGACCAACCATTTTTTGTGCGCCACCTATTATTGTCCCAACTAGCAGCGCCTACTACTAAACCTTGACACTACTATTGCGTTTCCCTGCAGTAACCTCTGGTTGCTACATTTTGCACCGTTGGCTGCTACTCTTGGTCCCTACCACTTGCCAGCACCAACCGCCCTTGCTTGTTGCTAGTTGGTTGTTGTGTCACTGTTGTTGGCTTGCTCTAGTGGTTGCTAAACCCTTATTTTTTCACAAACCCTAATTTCCAATCTTGTTTGGATTAGGTTCCTCTAGTCTCCTAAATCCTTTTAATCTTCTCTATTTTTTTCCTCAACTCTTACCAATCCTTCTAGAGTGTGGGCTATCAGATTTTTCTCATAAAATTCGACAGAGAATATAATTGAATAATACCATTTGGCATCCCCATATAGGGCAAGTATATGGATCAGAAGGGTGTCCTAAATTGGTTATAATTAAACTACTAAATTATTTAGTTATCTCATAAATAATTTAATTAATCCAAATTAACTCCACTAAATAATTTGGATTGCACTTCAATTTAGTAGGACAAAATTACCTCTTATCATTATTTAACACTGCAATTAGAACCCCTCTTCTTGGGTACCAATAATTATATTTTGGATTAAAATAATTGTCAACCTAACCATTGTTAATTCCAACTCTTATGATTCATAATTCATTTATCATTTTAGTCACCAAAACAATAAATCTTCATTTCAATAAATAATTTACCGAAAAGATCAGATCTGGATTTCAATGACTAAATAAATGAATTAACTCATAAACGATACTCTATCTTTCCTAGAAGAGAGTGAGCTTCTATCTTGAGAATAAGTGTTCACATAGACCTAATAGTGACCACCCAAAATCCCGAGGTGTTGGCCCAAGGAGCCTCACTCATTGGCAAATTAAAGTAAGCAATGTCAAGAACTTGAGTTCACAATTCTCTCAGAATTACGAGTCAATTATTAATAGAAATGTATGATTTTTATCATAAAATGATAACTTTATACGATATATACTTCTTACGATGACCCAGTTCAATGTATTCCAAATACACTAATACCTTAACGCAGAGTCATCTACTCTGATGGTTAAGATAAATCATCCTATCATATAGAGATTAATAGTATTATAGTCTTTGAAAATGAGATGTCCAAACTCATTATCTACTACGAACTAAATAAAGTTACTAGGATAAACGATTAATAACTCCTGTATGTAAATCTCATTTCCACATATGTATCGTATATCTAGATAACTTAGGAACATATTATCTCATGATATAAAAGAACAACATCCAATGCATGATAATATGAATTCTCATTATAAATAATAATTAAATATTTAGACATGTAGGCATACAAATCCCAACAGATATTTCAAAAAAATTTAACTAAAACTTGCAAAGGTGGTCTGAAGACTATCAAATAACGAAAATAGGACTGTTGACAACGGAGGCGCTATCGAGATGGAGGTCGGGTGACGACGTTGGCTCATGGATGCTCATAATTGCTCTTAGTCTCTCTCTCTCTAGAATACTTAGGTTGTTAGGTGAACAATGGGCTAATTCGGTTCCCTATATATAGGGAAACTTGAATCGCCCCAGCTCCTGCCCAAATAGAATCTAAGGATAGTTATGCTGCTTTGAGTTTCATGCCCTAATCGAGCTTTAGGCAAACCACATGCCGACACATGGCACACAAATTGGTACAGTTCCAACCCAAACAATGCCTAAGGATAGGCACAACACTTCGATGTCTGTGTACTAACAGATGTCAACACGTGGTGAAGAAGGATAGTGAAATGACAACTTGAAGGCACTAACGAGCTCATGAGTCCAAGCTTCCTCATACTGGGGGTCATTGTCAACCAACTTCCATAACCTCTACAAGAGTTGACCAAGCTCATGCGAGTTGAGGGGAAATTTTGGGAGGTTAAAATATCATGTTTCATTCCTTGCTGAGTTCAGGCAAGTGCCATTGTCGGACTGTCACTTCATAGCAAGTTCACCCGTCATCTTCAAGCTAAAACTGGGTCAACGACTTGGCATGATGGAGATACCCAAGGCCACATCAGGGTTAGAAAGTAATGTACACGGCGAGTTTCCTCTGCCACCCACACACTTGGATTCAACCTTCGATGATGCGATGGGCTAGCTATCAGCCATGCCCTGGGAGCATGATTATGTCAGTTAGTGGCTTGTGCATTGGCATGGCAGTCGACGCGTCCTCACTCTTACAAGTGAGCAATTTCTCTATCTCCTGACTTTCTCTCTCTAGAATTAGAGCCAAGAACTTCTCTCTTGCCCTTTTCCTCTCTTCTTTTTTAGTCACTAACTTGATTATCGGAAAACCATCCCCGGAACAACTCTGGACGGTCCTTCTCACTGTTGCTGCCTTGTAGGCCCACCATGCAACATGCTGCCATCAGAATTTGCTTGGAGCCACTATTAGTGTCTAAGTTCGATTTCTTGTTATCTCCATAACCCCACGGCTACTAGATTTTAACGAATCAATTTAGAATGAAGGATAACCAACACATTTAGATTGTGTTTCAAAAAATTGAAGTGGGTAGATGCAAACAAATACGTGTGTGTATATATACATGCATACATACATATATATAGACACGCGGACTATATTTATGGCTTATTTTTAAGCCCTTGTTATTTTTTAAAATTTTAAAATTTTTAATTTACTCTTGTCAAAAATAATCCCAAAAGTATAAATTTGGATGAAGCGGTGAAAAACGAAATAAATTTAAACGAAGACATCTAAAAAGACTAAAAAAATAGCCCAAATAGACTCTTATTTTACAAAAAGTTATTCGACAACTTATTTTGCCAAATAAATTAAGTTTCTTATTTATTATAACTTATAAAAAATTGCAGTTCACATATTCATAGCTTATTTTAAGTTTTTAAAGTTAATAATATAAAAAAAAAATCTCAAAAGTTAAATAATAAGTGATAAACACAACCTTACTCCAATGTTAGATACATATAAGTAATCAATGCAGTGGGTTCAACTCCCTGGTTAAATATTAATGCACTGTAATTCTATTACTCAAATCCAATTCAACTACCTATTCCACTCCTACTACCAATAACCACTGCAATTCAATTACCCAAAATCAATTTTAAATCCAAACCCAAATGTAAACCAACTTAATTTCTTGGTGTAATATGTAAACCGAAACTAATTTATAGGTGTGGTTGTGGTGATCTTGATGGAGGGGTTGGAGTTCATGAGGTGATAAAGGAGGGAAGAGGGTGGTGGCTGGTGGTGGCAGGTGGTGAGAAGACTGATAGAGAAGAAGAAGGGGTTGGGTTGGGGGCTGGGGAGTGGGAATGGAGAGAGGAAGAGAGAGAGAGAGAGAGAGGGTGGTTAGTGGTCCTAGAAGAAGAGATAGAAAGGGGTGGAGAAGAGAGAGGGAAATGGGTTTTGATTTAGCATGGTGGAGCTCACTATTATCTTGCCGTAACAAATAGTGTGAACGAGGTGATTGGAAATTAAGAAAATGTTAGTACGATAACCTTTATTTTGACTTTCAATACAAGTTTTATATATTTTTACATACAAGGACAAATTGGTCATTTTGATGTCATCTGTTAACACCATCTAGTCGACAGCACTAATAGGGTAGGGCAGTGTAATTTCAGAAAGTAAAGAAGAGATGTCTGTATTTATAAAAAACCTCAAGGGAGATAAGTGTAATTTACCTATTACATTTTTACTCTCCACTTTTATTTATTATATAAATTTAGAGTTAATTGCATTTTACCCCTAGACTGCTTGATGTCACTTAATCACCTAAACTATAAATCCAGTAATTTTGCCCTATTAAATTATTAAAAGTTGTCACTTTAATACTTACATTAGCCATCCATTATGATCAAATTATCCTTTTTTGTAAGAAATTTTAGTTTAGTTTTCTGCCCATGAGCTGCTCACATAAAAATTTAACATTATATGTTTAACGGATAACTAATGGCAGCACTAAAGTGACAACTTTCAGTAGTTTAAGAGGACAAATTATCTAATTTTTAGTTTAGAGATAAGTGACACTGAATAATAGTTTAAGAGGGCAAAATGCAATTAACTCTATAAATTTATTCTCTACCTTCCACATAAAATCAATTTAGGGTAATAATTTGCAAACTTCCTTGCGTTAGTTTCTGTGTTCATTATCAAAACATTCATCATTTTCACTAATTTTATTTAGAAAATTCTTTTTAGAATTTAAAAATATCTTTTTATATATTTTCTCAAAATACTCAAAATATGTTATATTTTAATAAATTCATTTTTTAGGATTAATTATGTAGAATACTTTTTTCCATGAATTATTTTTTAGAACAAAAAAAAAACGTTGTTTTTCTTACTCAATATTCATTTC
>BRYF01000019.1:2727500-2735000 GCA_030159135.1 Actinidia polygama
AAAGCACTAGTTTCATTCAACAATAGTTTCTCCGGAGTATCAAATTCCGTGACCTGTAAAAAGATGTTGAGCATTTCTTACTGACATTTATACAAATAAATAAATAAATAACTCAAACTCAAGCTCAAAGACCGACCAATATGGAATTTCAATTAAGCTTTAGAATCTATTGGCATATTATTGTAACGACCAAGTAGACTACTAGCCCAAAAACTTGAATGAAGAGCCTAATATTGTGATATCTTATCCCACATGGGTGGAGGATAAGGAATAATGGTCTGGTATATAATGAATCAAGTGAACTGCTACTAATAACTTGGCATAAGCATTTTGGACCATATTGTTAGGCTCTTTATTTGAGTTATTGGGCCAGTAGTATATTGTGGTAATTACAAATGGTATCAGAGCCATCTTCGGTCCAGCAAAGAGCTCCATGGCGGTGCGGTTAGAGGAGTAGAGGCCGCTTATAGGCTGTTTTGTGTCCGCTTATGGGGTGCTAACCCACATCACCAACCAGGCAAAGAACTTGGGCAACGCGACGAGGATGTCACATAGTTGAGTGGGGAATATTGTGACATCTCATCCCACATCGGTGGGATAAAGAATGATATTTTGGTATATAATGAGTCAAGTGGACTACTTGCCCATTAACTTGAATAAAGAGCCTAACTTTTGGAGATTGTATGCCAACATGTCTAAATATTTAATTATTATTTGGAATGAGA
This sequence comes from Actinidia polygama, assembly GCA_030159135.1. Classification (NCBI taxonomy): domain Eukaryota; kingdom Viridiplantae; phylum Streptophyta; class Magnoliopsida; order Ericales; family Actinidiaceae; genus Actinidia; species Actinidia polygama. Next base: position 2,728,226 of record BRYF01000019.1, read on the forward strand.
ATTCATTTTATTATACATTAGATGTTGTTCTATTATATATTATGAGATGATATGTCCTTAAGTTATGTAGAGATATGATAAATGTGTAAATATTAGATTTACACACGGGAGATATTAATCGTTGATCTTAGTAACTTAATTGAGTTCGTAGTCAGTGATGGATTTGGATGTCTCATATGTGATGACTATAATACTGTTAACCTCTATATGATATAATGATTTATCTCAACTATCAGAGTAGGTAACTCTGAGTTAAAGTATTGGGGTATTATACAATACACTCAACTGGATCGTCGTAAGAAGGCAAACCATATAAAACTGTCATTATGATGAAATCTTACATTTGCTATTAGCAACTAACTATTAATCCTGAGAGAATGGTGAACTCAAGTTCTTAATATTGTTCAATTTGATTTACCAATGAGTGAGGCTAATTGAGGTCAACACCTCGTTATCTTGGGTGGTCATTGTTAGGTTTGTGGGAATACTTAATTCTCAATATGGAATCTCACTCTTTTTTAGGAGAGAGAGGCTATTACTTTAGAGTTAATTCATTCATTTAGTCATTGAAATCGATATCCGGTCTTTTCGGTAAATTATTTATCGAAATAAAAACTTATTATTTTGGTGACTAAATAGAAAATAAATTATGAATTAAAAGGGTTAGAAATAATTCGGATTTGGTGACAGTTAATTAATCCAAGCCTAATTATTAATACCCATATAGAGTGGTTTTAATTATGGTATAAAATAGTGATAAGGGTATTTTAGTTATTTGGCTTTGGAGTGCAATCCAAATTATTTAGTGAAATTGATTTGGATTAATTAAATTACAAAATTAAGTTATGAGATAACTAGGACTTTTAATAGTTTAATTGGAGCGAAACTAGGACTCCCTTATATCACTATCATTGCCCTAGTTGGAGATCTATCCTATATATATGATATGTGGGTTGTCAATCCTAATAAGTTTTATTTTTTGCAGAATTTTTGAGAAAATATTTTTGAGAGCCCACACTCTAAAAGGATTGAAGAAAAAAGGAGAGAAGATCAAAGAGTCTAGAAAACTAAAAAAATAATTCTAAAGTATTTAGGATTAGGTTTTGATCAAAAACAAGCTGAGAGAAAATACTGCACAACAATCTATTCTTGCTCAACCGGTTGAGCCTCCTCCTTGACCGGTCAAACATAAACTTTGTCAACAATCTGTTCGGGTTCAACCGGTTGAACTTTTCTCCATTCGGTTGAATGTGACCTGCGGTAACAATATGCTTGGACTCAACCGGTTCAGACTTTTCTTGAAATGGTTGAATGCGGCCAGGAGGCGCAACAAGAAGATAGATTCAGCAACCGGGGTTCAAACTTGATTTATTCTCGTACAAATCAAGATATATCTAACACTCTCATGATCAATGTTGTATGATTTACATGGCTTAAGATCTGAAAGAAGAAAAAAAATAAAAATTATGCTTCTGTTGTGGGATATGATCCCACTAACATTGCCCAAGATTCTTAAGCCCAACTCTCTATTATATGGATTTCTATATGCTTTTCGTTCACCATATCCATTGTCAAGAATGGCAAGCAGGAAATAGGAGTAAAGGCATACCTTACCAGAACTTGGTCACTATCTACAACAGTTTTCAGTCGATGAGCAATGATGAGCATTATGCATGATTTGAATTCTTCTTGAATGGTTCTCTAGATAAGTGAGTTAGCTCTAACATCAACAGCTGTTGTTGATTCATCAAGAACAAGAATCTTTGATCTCTGTAACAATGCTCGGGCAAGGCTCAAGAGTTGCCTCTGTCCAACACTGAAATTCTCCCCTCCCTCTGAGACCTTGACACAGCTACAGGAAAATTATTTTTTTGTGTGATAACCTCTTTCAAATTCTCTTTTCTTGGGGCGACAAGATATTTGATAATGGGTCAAGGACCAATACATACACATATTGACTTCACCCTAAATGCAGAAAAAAAAAATTAGTTCAAACTACAATAAACATATTAAAAGGAAAATTAAATAGAATACAACTCTACCAACTTTTTGCTTTGGTTCAAGTGCTACTATTTTAATCATTTTTTTTTGAAGAATGAAGAACCAAGCAGAACCAAGCAGTAGTAATAAGATAATGGTACCAAAACTTACAAGTGAGAAATCCATTTTTGTAGATCATAAAAAATGTCATTTATGTAGATCCGTAAAGATATCCACTCACAACTAAAATTATTGATTTCATATGATGATCTCACCAAGATCTCACAAGTTGATTCCAAATGTAAAAGAGACTTCATTGATGGCTAACAAAATATCAAAATAGTGCTAATACAACAATTGGAATAAGCTTTGAATGGTCCTTAGTTTAAAGGGGCACCAATTGTTGGTTTGAACAGTCGTGAAATATTTCTTCGTACGTCCCAGACACTGAAAACATTTGCATAGATAACAAAAAGTAAAAGACAAGTTTATCAGTAGGCAGATTAAAGCATCTCTGCATATAAAGATTGTATCCAACATCTGACCTCGTTTCAGCATTTAGGTCAAAAACATCAAAATCACAAAAGATTGAGCAAAGAGAATTTAAGCTCACACCTCAGCATCCAGACCAAAAGCATTCCTTCTGATGGCATCCTTTAGATGAGCATGCTCCAGAATGATGAATTACATTAAGCGGTGATCGATAGTGATAATGAGCGCATTTAGTAATGATCAACGGTGAAATATTATCCGATCGCCTTGAAATTTTATAGGTTATGACTAATAATATTTAATGAGAATCTATCGGCTTAAATTATAAAGTTATAGGATTGGATTCATTATTTTGAATTATTTTGTTATCGGTGATAACCTTTTTCGTTTGTTAGGTTCCGAAACGTTGAAATGAATTACAATTACTCTATGTAAAGTGGTGATTCTCGAGGAGCTTAGGAAAAGAAAGATCCTTGAAGATGACTTAAAGAGGGATCTTATCGAGGTGTAAGTGCGGTAACATGTGGGAATAAAATATATGATAATCTTGTTCATAATGAATTGCTTGTCTTTTATATAATTGGGGGTGATGATTATATCCATGAGGTGATTATGGTGATTATAAATGAGGTGATGTGGCAATGCATATCATTTATCTTGTGTGTTTGCATTGCACTAGAGAAGGTTAACCACGGTGGGTTAACCAAGGCTTAGTCACGGTGGACTAACCTAGGGGTGCCACGATAGGCATTCCTTGATAACGAGTCACTGATATTTGGGACAACGTCATCTAAACTCGCGCGCACATGTGGGTGATGCATTATTGCATTGTTATATTTTATTTCTGGATGGTGTTCTATATCATTCTATATGAGTTTGATTATCTATTATGATCATGTTGTTCTTTAGCTCATATTGATCTCTATTTCTGGATATCTATGGTGGATGTTTATCTATATCATTCTTTATGAGTTTGATTATCTATTATGAGCATGTTGACTTTTAGCTCACACCTACACAGATTGTTTTGTCAGGTTAGGAGATATGGATAGCTGTCTGGTTCACTGTGGTCATAGTCCTAACTGTGATGACTTTCTTGGTTGAGTTTGGAGTCGTAGGCAGAACTTGGAAATTTCTCGCCGTTATATTTACACAATTTCATCAAGTTTTATGTTGGTTGTAAAATGTCTTAAATTTTAAAAAGAGTTTGTTTATATTTCAATTTAGAATGTATATTAATGGTTTGTTTTTAATTATCCATGAATGTTTAGTAATCTAATCTTTATTTATTTTAATTTTTATGGCGAATGGTAGGAGTCGTTCGCAGGTATGGTAACCTGTGCGATCCCATCCCATCTAATTAAGCATTAATTATGTCTAATTAGGTTAGGGGTGTGACAACTTGGTATCAGAGCTGTAGTTTAAGCCAAAGTATATAACCGAGGCTACGATGTGACGTTGGTGTCTAGGATTGCAGTGAACCATAAGGTGTTGTCGGAGTCAGTTAGGTTGTTAAGGAATGTGCGAAATCATATAGTGGGTGTATGAATTCATAATTGATGTTGAGCATGTATTATTGAAATATTGTGATCATATTGATATGTTTCATGGGCCTTAGTGGCGATACATTACTTAATCCTATGGAAAGAAATATTGCTTTTGTGGAGTAACGTACTTAGCAATTGTGATTGAGATTCATATCGTTATATACGGATTGTGAACTGTGGGGATGAATTTATGTTATATCTTGATTTATATTTTATTGATGTGATGTGATACATGAATTAGGAGTTGTTCATTCACTGAGCAAGTAGTTAGCTCATACTTCCACAGTGTTCTTTTCAAGTGCATGCCAGCGAAAAGGTCCACTACTGAGTTGTAGGGACAAAGTTTTATTCTTTTGGTAATTCTGTAGACTTTTTGGTGGTTGGTATTTATAGTGGGCCATAGGTATTGTGTATTTTTGAGTCTCGTGAGGTTATTTAAGGCATAGTTGGTGAGATGATTATCGATTGGGAAAGGATAGTCGAGTAATATGAGAAGTGAAGAATATTAATGATTATTTATTATAATATCGAGAGTACGCGATATAATTTAAGTCTCACTTTTATAAGTCAGAAAGTGTACGTTATTGATTTTTGTCCTATGGATTGGGTTGAGATTTTGGTTGACCTTAGATATGGTTAGTTGTTGAACTTTGTTTGGTTGTCGATAATCGTAGTAAAAGAGTGATTTGATAACTTAACTCTATCCCTAAGCTTTGAGCTAAACTTGTGAATCATGTATACAATCTTTTGAAAGAAGGTTGTTTATTGGTATCGTTAAGGAATTATGAACCCTTGACTATATTGTTGTATAATCTTACACCTATAGAAGATGTTGAAATTATTATTGTATGTATTACGTGTTGTAGTTTGTTGGGAGAAATGTGATGTGTAATAAAGATATCTTGTGCAGCGGAAGCATGGTGGACCTAATTGTGGTTTCTTGTGCATAAATGATTGGAAGGTGGAATGATTTAAGTGAAAGAATTCTGAATTTTATAAATCTAAGATTTTGACTTTTTAATATGAAGCGAAGCTTATTCAATAGAATATCATTGAGTTCGATTCTATTTTGGAGATGGATTGTGATTTTATTTAAATGATCGGAGAAACAGAATAGCCCATCGGTGTTGATTAATGTGGTATTGGAGAGTTAAGTTTTCTTTCATATTATATGAAAAGTGTGACTGAGGATGGTTAGCATTTTATGGTGTGTAGGCTTCTGATACATACTCATGAGGCTTTTGAAAATTTATAGGTATACTAATTATTGAATTGAGAATGAGCTTTGAGATGGTAGTCATTATTGATTGAATAAGAAAATAATATATCTTGAAGATATTAAAAAAATCTAAGAAAATTTGATTTGTGAAACAATGATTAAAGGAATTCGATCGAATTATATTTGTTGGAGTTATTCATTTCTTGAGTTTTGAGTAAAGTGATTATACGAAGAATCTATTAAAGGTTTTATTTTGAGGGACATGATTAATATTAAATGGTCTGCTAAATGAATTAACTTGTGATTTTTGATTTTATGCAATGGACATTTGGCAATGAGAAGCATGTGTATAGGGTATTTTAAAAACATAATGATACAAGGATATGATTTGTTTGGGGCAAGTAAATAAGTTGAAATTATACAAGAAAATGTAAAGTTAACTTTTATTTTAATAACTATTAAAAAGACTTGTTAGTTAATTGAATGGATTGTGTTAAATTTTATTTGGATGATACAAAATTGAATTATAAGGAGATTGTTTGAGGAGTATGATCCACATTTGATAATAGTATCCTTGAATGGTCTAATACTGGTGAGTAGAATTTTTAGCAATTGAAAACTAGACTAGATTCAACTCTTGCATTAACTCTGCCAACTAGGAGTGAGGATTTTGTGGTTAGTGACGCTTCACACCAATTTTTAGGATGTATACTCATGTAAATGAGGAAATGTTATTGTCTATGCTTAAGGCAACTGAAAATTCATAAATAAAAAAATGACCCTATTCATGATTTGGAGTCAGCGGCGGTTGTATTTACTTTAAAAATTTGGAGATATTACTCGTATGACGAGATTCATGGATCACCCATGTGTGAAATATTTGTTCATGTAGAAATATTTGAATTTAAGATAGATATGGTGAGTGAAGTTAATTGAAGATTATGATTAGGAAGCTAATGATGTAGTAGGTGCCTTGAATAGGAGGTTTTTAAGTAGGTTGGCATATGTTCAGTGTATAGGGAATGTTTTTATTTGGTTGAGTTTGATGAGTGTGGAGTAAGCGTTGACAAATGACAAAAGCTCTCAGAACTTATAGTACAGTGAGACCTTGGTTGGCAATGAGCAGGCATTGTCTCGCGCATGACTGAGCATACTTTCTGTGTGGTTTGGCAATGGGCAGGCATTGCCACATGTCTAGGTGCTTAAGATGGGCTGCCTTAGGGCTTGTTAGGCATTTTTTGTAAGAGAAAGCTTGGACAACAACCATGGGCAGCTAAGTTCAACATCAGTCTATCAATCGGCCATGAAAAATATCATATGAAGATCTTCAGTTGAAAAAGATTAGAGGTGAGGATACATAATGCAATTAGGCAGACGTTGTTATTTAAAATGATGGTCTTTGTTATGTGATACTCGTTTATGTGTGTCAAGTGATCAACTTTTGAGGAGAGAGATTTTTGAGGAAGTAGATACTTCAGCTTATGTTATGCATTTAGGTAGTGAGAACATTATTGTGAATGAGGATGAAAATGGTGTT
>BRYF01000019.1:2765000-2767500 GCA_030159135.1 Actinidia polygama
AAGTGTCAAATTGACCAATTGGGAGCAAGGTTACACCAAGAAGGCATAGAGGTGAGCACATGGGATTAAGTCCCATGTGTATCTTCCAAACACAAACACACTTGCACAATTCGTAGAAAGAGAGAGAGGAGAAGGAGAAAAAGAAATGAACAAGAAGGAAGAAATAAATTTGGAGAGAAAACCCAAATCCAAACCTAAGGAAGCCATTAAAAGCTTTACCAATCTTGAGAAGGTAAGAAAATTTAATTATATACACATGTATGAGTTGAAGAATTTTGGGTCTTACGTTAAATGCCACTAGGAGCTGTAATGATGAGATGGAGTGACTCATTTGAGTCCCAATTAAAGTATATTGAAGACTAGAAAACCCTTTCAAAAGAATTAAATGCCTTATTTGGAAAACCCCAAAATCTTATGATTAGGGTTTTGAATTTTTAAATCCTAGATCCCTAGTGTTCCAATGGTCCTTTTCTCTTTATTCTGAACTATTATTCTTTTTCTTAGTGTAGGATCAAGCCTTAGAAACTTGAAGAAGTTTGGAGTTGAATTTATAAAAATTTTAATAAAAATCAGTAGCCATTCTGCTGCTGATACGCAGCTAACGTTCGAACGCTCAAGAACAGCATTTGAACGATCTGGGCATTTTTGCCTTAACATTCAAATGTAACTTTTTAGCACACTTTTAGCATTCGAACGATGACTGTTCATAAACCCTAATGTTCGAACCCTCTGCCTACAGTTCAATATGTCGAGAGCTGAACATTTCTATTTTTGTCTTAACATTCGAACATCAAAAACTAACGTTAAAACGGTCCAAACCTTTTAGTTTTAACGTTCGAACGCCAAAAACCAGCGTTCGAACGGTTCACTATATTTAGCCTTAGCATTCGAGCGCCAGTTTTAGCTTTGGTCTAATCATTTGAACGCCAAGCCCATTTTCAGGAAATTTTGACCTTTTTATTTTAAAGCATTTGTGTTAACCCAAATGTGTTAGGCCTCTTTAACCTAACTATATAAAGCCCTTAAGAGTATAATTAAGAAGTCGTGACCTAGAACGAAAGCGTCTAAGTTGAACGGAGAGTAGAATTACTTTAAGTCATTTAATTCGGTATTATTAAACCTAGCGATTGATGATTCTATCATTTACATGTAGGAACACCTCGAGTAACATCTAACCAAGGAAACCTATGTGAGTAACACGATGCCATTAACAAAATTATGTATTTTTAAAATGATTTCAATACGTACTATAGTATACTCAAATGTTTTCCATGTTTTCAATTGCATCAACAATTATGTTATCAATATGAACTCCATGTCTTCTAAACGTATGCAAATGATGTTATGCTATGTAATGAAACCCATGGATGTATGATTTACATAAAAAGCAAAATATGTTTAAGTATGTATGCATGGTGATACTCGGGGTCCTCTCTGGCGGGACATTAATTTAGCCAGATAGTCCTCAGATGGATGGGGGACGTGAAATAAGACCATCCGATAAGATAGAGATCTCTGGCCTAAAGAGCCACCCATAGCCTATATGGCCAGTACGTTATGCCGAGTAGTTACACCCTATGATATGTGCATGATTTCAAAAAGATATGATATGTTTATGCTCATGGTATATTTTTAAGATATGTTATGTTACGTTTACGTGAGCATCAAATTTATGAAGATTCAACTTGAAAGAAAAATCATGTTTATACTCAATTATTTTAAGTAAATGATATATGTATGATATGCAAAGATCCATGGTATTTTACGTTCATGCATTTGATGTTATTCACTAAGCTTTAAGCTTATGTTTTAGAAAATCATTTTCAGGAAGCCAATTAGAAGAGACATAGAAGGAAGAAGTCAAGCAAATGTAGTTGTGGCCCAAGAGCCTTGTGATGTTTTATAGATAGACTAGATACTCGTTATGTAATTATATTGGCCATGTAATGTATGTATAACTAGAGAATGACTATGATATGTATGTAAATAGTTGAACTTTGGCACAACTCTGTATACGGTACGGACGTGACATTTTACTATTTTCAGTTACTAAAATGTTTTCGCAAAAAATTTATATCATTTTAAAGAAGTATGCACGGGTGATCAACCAGAAGACAGGTAAGATTGGCCTTGGAGGGCCAGCCGCCGGCCATCACGCGCCCACGATCCGCTTAGGCCGGGTTGCGGGGCGTGACAATTCATAAAATGACTATTATAGACAAAGTTGTATATCTTGAATTCATCTTCCTAACCCATTAAAAATCAGCTCAATCGGATATCGAAAAAAAAATTATGTCCAAAATACCGAGATTGGTTTTCAAAAATATTCGCTAGGGTTCGAACGCCAATTCCTTTATATTTATAGCGTTCGAATTCTAAGTACAAAAATCAATTTTCAGCTCTCGGAATTTTTGAACACTGCATAGAGGCATTCGAACCCTAACCTTTCATTTTTCTTCTTAGCGTTCGAACCCTAATATAGGCGTTCGAATCCTAAGGC
>BRYF01000019.1:2772500-2775000 GCA_030159135.1 Actinidia polygama
AAAGTGTTTACCTCTCTTCAAGCTCAAGTGTAAGGTTTCAAAAATTTTCTTTATATAATTTTGGATGTGGGTATAATTGAATTCATGTATAGTTAATTAGACCACATGTGGATTAGTGGACCTAAGTGTATTTTAAATTGGGTTTAAATTGAAAAATTCATAACTTTTGGGATAAAGATAAAGAGGACATTTAAATTGAGATGATATAATGTAATTAAAAGTTGAAGGGGCTGAGTGTAATTTAGGAAAAATAATTCGGCCGAAAGTGAAAGAAAGTGGCCGCCGAAAGTGAAAGAAAGTGGCCGCCGAAAGAAAAAGAAAGAAAAAATATATAAAAAAATAATAAAAAATAAAAAAAAATAAATTAATAAAATAATAAAATAATAAAATAATAAAATAATAAATAAAATAATATTTATATTTTATATATAAGGATAGAGGGAGAGGGAGAGAGAACTCGGAGAAAGAAAGAAAGAAAGAAAGAAAAGAGAGGAAGAAAGAAGAGAGAGAGAGAGAGAGAAATGAGAGAAATTATATAGTGTGGTTAGTTTTGATCATGAAAAAAAATAGTGACATAGATCAACGGTGAGATGACGTCGGATCAAGGCAAAATTTTAGTATGATGATCATGGGAGCCAGATCTTCATATCAAAGGGCGTAAAAAATTCAAATCGATGTAAAGGAGATTAGTTTGTTGGGGTTTTACTTTGGGTTTGTTGTTAATAGCTTATATAAAGTCTATTAAGACATTATTTTGAGTATTGAACTTGAAATAAAAATACATGATTTATAATGGAAATTGTAAATGGACAATTGATTTATGGTTATGTTTATATAATTTGATTTTAACAAATGCATTCGACATAATTTTTAATAATGCATATTATTGATGGTTTATAATATCATGCATATTATATTGTTTACATTAAAAAGTGTTAGCAAATGTAACTTGATATATGTTGAAACTTGAAAATTTGAAAATAGTTTTGGAAAGAAAATGATACGTTTGGGTAAGTCTTGAGCCTTCGGTGAAAGTCCGAGAAGTTGACTGAATGAAAAGTCCTAGATGGCAACTGCGCTACGTTTGGGTAAGTCTTGAGCCTTCGGTGAAAGTCCGAGAAGTTGACTGAATAAAAAGTCCTAGATGGCAACTGCCCTACGTTTGGGTAAGTCTTGAGCCTTCGGTGAAAGTCCGAGAAGTTGACTGACTTTTGGGTATGTCATGAGCCTTCGGTGAAAGTCCGAGAAGTTGACTGACTTTTGGGTATGTCATGAGCCTTCGGTGAAAGTCCGAGAAGTTGACGGATGGTTATGTATGAGTTTGCTTTTTGAGAAAAGCTAAAGAGGTTAAAATCATTGATTTAAAAAAAATCATAAATTGGATTATTGCTTTTGAGAAAAGCTAGAAAATTTGAGAAATTATTGGATAATTGCTTTTGAGAAAAGCTAGAAAATTTGAGAAATTATTGGATAATCGCTTTTGAGAAAAGTCGGGAATTTGAGAACTTGTTGATTTGAGAAATCATAGATTGAAAATCAAAAGTATATTTTGATATGGATGAAAACATATTTTATTGCATCATGTTTTCATTATATGATTATGTATCATGGTTTTGGCTTGAAACTTCAAGGCCATTGTTAAATCTTTTCAAGGTAACTCACCTTTACTATAAAATGAATTTCAGGTACCGAGGGTTACCCTGAATCGTGAGGCATGATGATGCCAGTTAAATATTTCATTTAATAAACATGTTGACATGTATTTTGAAAATTGTAATATTATTTTGACTTTGTGAGGATATTGTCTTTGGAATATTATTTGTTTTGTATTTAATAGCTCATGGAGAGCTTGGTTCTACTTGAGAGATAGATGTGTTGTACTCTGATGAAATGACAAGTATATTTGTCATATTATTATTCCGCAATTGAGTTGTTTGCTTACGTGGCCGGGTCTTGGTTTGACCGGGGCGTGACAACAAGCTTGAGCTTCCAATGGCACGTAGTTGGGCTTCCAAAACCCTCCCTTTCTCTCCTTCTCCTTCTTCTTCTTCCTTTCTTTTCTCTTTCTCTCTCTCTCTCTCTGTATGTATGCATGTGTGTGTGTTTTGGGTTTGCGAAGTATGTATGTGTATACACTGATATGCACATGGGAAATTATCCCATGTGCTTTGCCTCACTATAACCTTTTGTTCCTCTTTTCTTTTTCTTTTTCTTTTTCTTCTTCTATTTCTGCTATTAATTTTCAAACGCTCCTTTTGGCGTTCGAACGATAAGAAGAATTTTGGCGCTGGCGTTGGAACGCTAAGAAGGATTTTAGTTGGGTAGGGTTCGAACGTCTCTTTTTAGCGTTCAAAATTCTCGAGAGCTTGACATTTGAAATTTTGCCTGAGCGTTTGAACTCCCTTATTGGCGTTCGAACGGCAAGAAGAAATTGGTTGACCATTCGAACGCTCATTTTGGCGTTCGAACGCTAAGAAAAAAACTGGGTAGAAACTTAAAG
>BRYF01000019.1:2780000-2782500 GCA_030159135.1 Actinidia polygama
AATTACACTGACCACCTCAGAGTTGAGCTTCTAAATGTGGTGATGGAAATTTCAAATTTACTTAAATACCCTTACATATTCAATAGAACAAGTCTTTGCTCGCCTTAAAATAACCAAAAAAAACAAAACAAATCTCTCTCTGATACACATGCAAACACACATACATAGAAAAATAAATACATAACATCTCGCGCGCGCGCGTGTGCGTACACGCATACACCCAAAGAGAAAAATAGAGCAACTCCTCTATCTCTCTCTCTCCTCTCTCTCTCTCTCTCTCTCTCTATCATGGGCCTGCTATTTGGGTTTAATTTTTTTTAAATTACACAAAAGTCAACTTCAAATTTGATTTATTTTTTTCAAAATCACCCAAAGAGAGCTTCAATTTGATTTTTATTTTTTCCAAATTACCAAAAGAAAACTTCAAATTGGGTTCGAGATACCTAAAATGACCTAATATAGGGGATCTTGGTTTGGAGGTTGTTGATTACAAGAGAAGATCTTGATTGGGGTTGTTGATTTGAAATTTGAGCTTGAGATTGTTGATTTGGGGTTGTGAACATGTACACACACACACACACATAGATATAGATATAGATATAGATAGAGAGAAGAGGGTTGGAGAGAAAGGGTTAAAATTGGGTTTTAACAAAAAAATTGGTGACATTATCCAAATACAATCAACTAATGGAGGGGAGAATTGTAATATAACTTTAAACTTTAAGGGAGGTTAGTGTATTTTTTAGAAAGTGAGGGGTGAATATATATTAAAGATAAACCTTAAGAGAGGTTATTGTAATTTTCCCTTAAATATATTAATACTTAATAGGCAGATTTCAAAATGAATTTTGTGAGTACCACCACTGCAGTATATTCTTAAAAACTTAAGTTGCGTTTGGATATTTAGATTTGAAATCTAAGGATTTTATATTCTTCCTCTAAATTTTTTGAGTATGTTTTGATGAGTGTCAATTGGGTCGGGATGACATGACACGACAAATTTATGTAAGCAAATCTAAAATAATAAATATTAATTTTTTGACACATTAAATTCAGTCATAAATAAAATTGTGCATGGTCTACACGACACGAAATTTGACTAGGCTTGGCCATTGACTTAAGGAGGGAGGCATGGATCTCATATAAGATTCATTGTTTTTGAGTAGTATATTCCGAAAATGTTGTAGCAAGATTCAGTCCTAAGCAGACGACAACAGATTAAAATTTCAGGATTTAATTTGTAAGAAATTACAAGGTTTAATTTGTTACTAATTTCAAACCTTGAGTTTTTTTTTTTTGTAATTTTCTCCAAAAACAATTTTAGAGTATTTACAATTTTTTTTTTAACCTGAACTTTCCTTTTTTTTTATGGTTGAATGTATTTTTTTTTCTCGATGATTGCATGCGTTTGTTGAATGGCAATAATTGTGCGCCCAAGATGTTTGACAAATTGTCTATCCCAATGTGAGTTTTATGATTGTTCAAGAAAAAACATTCTCAATATTCATGTTGTAAGTAGAGGTGTGCATGGGTCGGGTTGGATCGATTCTGGGTCTGCTATTGATTGGTTCTTATTTTTTGGACCCAGAACCAACTCGACCGTCCAAAAGAACAGAAACCGAACCGAACCGAACCGAATTGAATCGTTCACGTTCAGTTCGGTTCAGTTCGATTTTTCGATTCTTCATTTTTAGGTCGGGTCGGGTCGGGTCGATTCTCGATTCTAGGTCAGTTATGGTAATAATCTAATATAGTGAGTGCACTGCATAGGTAATAATCTAATGTGGTGGGTGCACTGTATGTCTATAGGATCGGTTCTAGACTTCGGTTCTAGGTTTAATTCTCGGGTCGGTTTGGTTTGAGTCGTTTCTAGGTAAAAATAATTATAGACTCGAGAACCGAATCGGTCGGGTCCGGAATTTTTAAACCCAGAACCGATTCGAGGGATGGTAGAACCAAACCAACCCGACCCAATGAGGTCGGTTCGGTTCGGTTCTCAAGTCCAATGGGTCTTTTGTGCACCCCTAGTTATAAGGGTGTAAAATAAGTCCTAGCTCTAGCCAAGCTAGGGCAGGCACTGCCCGCTGCCAGGCTGTTGCTCTATAACAAGCTCGGCGGGGTCACTATGCTAGAGCTCGTCAAGATACCTTGTAAAGGGATAAAGTATCAAGCACTAGGTCTAGCCGAGCAAGGTCAAGCATCGATGCCAGGTTATTGCTCTATAGCAATCCCGGTGGGGTCACTGTGTCGAAGCTCGATCGAGACGCGGCTGTCTGCAGCGATCTCAAAGCACATCAGGGAAAGAAGGTGACTTGCACGACGATGTTTCCTCTGTCAGCCTCCATGCTTGGATTGAGACGTCGGTGACATGATGACTTGCTAGCTACCTACCAGGCATTAAGGGCATGGCTGAGTCAATTGCCTACTCACTGACACAGCAGTCAGCGAGTTCCAGTTCACTCAAAGGTACGCACATTTTCTCTCTATCTTATACTTTCGG
>BRYF01000019.1:2910000-2912500 GCA_030159135.1 Actinidia polygama
TAGGAAAATGAGCCTATCATCTTAAGTATCTCAAAGGGAAGCAAGTCCCGAAACCTTGAAATTCCAACGACTTGCAAAAATATTACCAATAGAATGTAAATTCTCTGTACCGAGCTTATAACTATTGTATTAAACTTTTTGATATTATTCAAACTCTCTATTTGCTATAAACGACAAAATTATGAACTTCTGAAATCATAGTTTTGAAAACACACATCTCAGTTTAAGTTTCATATTTTTGCACAAGTTTGCAAAAAACTCTATAAATTGTTTCAAAGTAAACATAAATCGGGATGCATTCCTCATTCACTAGACGCATGGGCTTGAGATGTCCTAGACAACCCGAGGCTAATACATAGAACCATTCAAGGTTGGGCTTGAGCACTACAAGACAAGGATAAAGAAAAACAACATGTTAGCCATAAACGTGCAAAAATAGCAAATTTTCTCTAAGGAATGAATAAAACTTGTACCGAGCTTAAAGTTATTATATTAAACATTTTGATATTATTCAAACTCTTTGTTTGCTACAAATAACAAAATTATCTCATAATTTTGAAAACACACAGCTCAGTTTAAGTTTCACATTTTTGCATAAGTTTGTGAAAATCTCTATAATTTTTTTTTAAAGTAAACATAAATCAGGATGCATTCCTCACTCGAAGCACGGGCTTGAGATGTCTTAGACAACCCAAAGCTAATCTGTAGAACCATTCAAGCTCGGGCTTGAGCATTACAAGGCAATGATAAAGAAAAATAACATGTACTCTATAAACATGCAACAATAGCAAATTTTCGCTAAGGAATGAACAAAATTCGCCCGAATAAGTTGAATCGAAGCCATACCAAACTATGACTTTGATGAAATAGCTACAAATATTAGGGAAAAGTTATCTGAACTTTACCCAAGTTCCGAGCTCTATCCTAAGAGGCATATCCATGTTAGTAGAAATTTGGAAAGAGTTAGCCAAGTTTTTTATAAGTTCCGAGCTCTATTTCACGAGACTTACAAACAACAAGTATTTTGTAAGACAGAAGAGAGATAGATTAAAGGTGAGAAAGATTAGGGAATGAAAATACATTCTACATACTTTAAATATATTTACAAAAAATGTCTTAAACAGTGTTTTTAAAAAGAAAAATTAGAAATCATCCCCCTAATAGCAACTAAAGGCTCTACACTTTGGGTTGAGGATCTTGATTAGCATCTTCAATCCTCTCCCTCAAACTCTTCACCTCCATTTTTGCCAGTTTCAGCAGCTGCCACCTTTTCGAGCCCATTGCCTTTGTCCTTAGGATAAACCTCAAGCGCTATGACAACATCCTCTTCAGCTGGCTGGTTCTTATCTCTTCTTCATTGAAATTGGGCATAATGAAGATTGAATAGGGATCTGGAAAGTCCTAAAGCTTAACCTTCGGTGGTGCTTTGGTCCAAGCTAAATGTTCTACTAGAACACCGAGCTCAATCAAGTAAGTAATTCAACCTTCCTGATAAATGCTAGGGTGAAGTTCAGCCACCTAACGGTCATAGTTGTTGCCATCCCGACTGATACTCCGGTTGGACACTTGCTCATACACTGAGTTGCAGGCCACCTTCTGGAGCTCGTCCAAATCCTGTATAGACTTGTCCCTTTTATCCAAAGCAACAACAACTTCAATTTGTGCCTTAGTGGCAACCGCATAGCCAGCATTCCAAGCCTCCACTGCAACAACCAGATCCATCTTGAATTTGTCAATAGTAGTAAGGGCAAGCTTTGTCAGCTTTAAATCAAATTACAAACTGATGACCTTCTTCTTTGACCCCTTAAGATTGACAGACTATTGCTTCATGCGCTCTGAGATAGCGGTTGCTCTCTGCAGACTCTACAGACAAAACAAAACAAAACAAACTACTGAATGGCCATAAAACATGAAGGAGTAATTGAAATAATTGAGTTAAAAATTGTACCTGAACTTGCTACATCACCAACAAATCTCGGGTCTCTTCTAAACCTTTTGCAGCGAGGTCAACAATGTCATTTGGCAGCATGGTTGCCTGGGCCAAGGCCAAATTGGTATCGTGATCCTTGGCGGTGTCGGCCATGGTAACTTCCTTGCCTAGCTCAGCAACAGAAAACTTGGGTTTCCAGAGCTTGCTTGTTTGACCAGAGATAAAGGAGAGGCCGAACTCGTTCCTCCTTCTTCTTGTGTCTCTTTGAAGGACCTTTCGCTTCTTGCTTACCTTTGCACTTGTCGCGAAGCAGGGCATCAAACAAACTCCTCTCAAATTTAGGAGACACAAGAAAGGCCAAGTCGGATCTTGGATTGGCAGCGGAGTTTGGACAAGTGGGGAACTCAGCGGCACGAGGGAGGAAATAGGTGCTTGAGAATTATTTTGACCAATCATCTTGGACTTCAGACCCATCTCAACTTCTCTTGAACTCAGATTGGCAACATTGTCCCTGCTGTATGAGTGTTCAATCCCGTCTTCACTCCCGGGATGAAGCTGGTCTGAACTAAG
>BRYF01000019.1:2940000-2942500 GCA_030159135.1 Actinidia polygama
ATCAGAGCAAGACTCTATATTTTTCGGATTTAACAATCTAAGAGTTAAAGATCCATGACCAACATCATAGAAACACATATGGCTGAAGGCTAATCTACAAATAGAAATTCACTATTTTTTCCAGTAGTATTTATAACTATTGGAAGGCTAAAATAAAAATTTACATTCAAGCCAATGATTATCCATTTTGGAGCGTTATTGAAAATGGTCCTATTATTCATACAATAACAATAGAAAAGGAAGAGGTTTAAAACCTCAAGATGAATGGACACCATTGGACACAAAAAATGTGCAAAACAATGCCAATGCTATCCATATGTTATATTGTGCTTTAGAAATAAATGAATTCAATATAATATTTGAATGCGAAATGACTAAAAAAATTTGGGATAATTTACAAGTCACTCATGAGGGGACAAGCCAAATAAAAGAATAAACAAAAAGCTTGCTAGTTCATAAATATGAACTATTTAAAATGGAATCAAATGAAATAATTTCTGAGATGTTTACTAGATTTATCGATTTTTTAAATGATTTAAAATCTCTCAGTAAAATCTATACTAATGTGAAAATAGTTTAAAAAATTCTTAGGTGTCTACCAAGAAGTTGAGGACTAAAAGTGATCGCCATTGAAGAAATAAAAGACTTTACGAAATTGAGTCTTGATGAATTGCTTAGTTTCCTCATGACACATGAGATCAATTTGAAGAGCAATGAGTAAAGTGATGAAAGCAAGAAAAATAAAAAATTGCCTTCAAGACTTCATCATCACAAATCAATGAAGAAATCAAAGACTATATATGATAGCGATGAGGATATGTCTTTCTTCACAAAGAAGATTTAACAAAATATCCAAGAGAGGCCAATTTCCTGTAAGGCAAGGAAGAATGAATTTTGGCAAAGATGAAGAATCAAAGAAATATCCTATCATTTTCTTTGAGTGCAAGAAGTCGGGGCACATGAAAGTTGTTTGCCCTAAGATCAAGAAGGACTTACGAAGAGACAAGAAAAATGTCACGAAAGTCTTTGCGGCTTGGGGAGAAAACGACCTTGATATATCCAACGATGAATCAAGCCATCCAAAAATGGCAAATATTTGTCTCGTTGCCAAGAAAAGAGAAATCAATGAGGTATTCTACGAATCCAACTCGTTTGATGAAATACAAAATGCATACGATGATTTGTATGAAGAATCATTAAAATTAGAATCAATAAATAGCATGTTAAATAAACAAGTTGCATTATTTATTCTAAAAATTGATAAATTAAAGAAGCATGCTAGTAGTTTAAGAAATGAAAACGATGATCTAAATACAAAAAAATTAGATTTAACTTCATGCCTTGAAAATTCACTCAAGGGCAAAAGAAGCTAAATCTACTACTTGCATCTCAAAGATGTGTGTATGACCTTGTCGGAATTGGATACAACCCTCTAAAAAATAAAAACTTTATAAAAATATTTTTGTAAAAGCATCTCCACTTACATCACCCAAATCTATATGTACTTATTGAGATAAGGATGGTCATACCTCCCATTATGTGAGAAAATGTGCATAAAAGGGGTCAATACTATTTGGGTTCATAAGAAATTTAGATATAACACGCAAGGATCCAACAAGATTTGGGTATCAAAGACCAATGGCTAAACTCTCCGTGTAGGTATACTTTAACGCAAAATCAAAGAGAGGTAGATGATATTTGGATAGTAGATGCTCAGGACATATGACTAGAGACAAATACATGTTTGCATCTCTATCTTCAAAAGATGGCGGCTATGTAACCTTCGGAGACAATAGCGATGGCAAAATCATCGGCAGAGGTAATGTTAGTAAGGATCCGTCTCCCATTATTGAAAATATTTTGTACGTTGATGAATTAAACGTTGATGGATTAAATCATAATTTAATTAGAATTAGTCAATTATGTGTTAAAAGAAATAGAGTCATATTTGACAAATCATGCACCATAGAAAGCATAAATAACAACAAAATATTATTCATTAGCCAAAGAATTATAAATGTGTATATCGTTAAACTTGTGGATGTTGCATCCTTGGATGAAACTTGTTTTGCGGCCATAAATGATAATAGTTGGCTATATCATAGAAGACTTGGACAAGTTCACATGGACCTTATTTCAAAACTTTTCAAAAATGAATTAGTTATTGGTTTGCCAAAATATCTTTTGAAAGAGAGAAACTTTGCAGAGCATGCCAACAAGGAAAACAAACCAAAATATCATTTAAATCTAAAAATATTATTTTCACTTCTAGGCCTTTACAACTTCTACATATGGATTTAATTGGCCCTTTTAGGACGATGAGTCTTGGTGGAAAATTATACCTACTTGTAGTCGTTGATGATTTCTCAATATTTACATGGGTAATGTTCCTAACTCATAAGGATGAAGCATTCCCTTCATTTTCAAAATTATGCCGACGTCGTCAAAATGATAAGGAATTTGTTATTTCAAGTATTAAAACTGATCATGGTAGAGAATT
>BRYF01000019.1:2947500-2955000 GCA_030159135.1 Actinidia polygama
TTTGTTCCTGAAGACATGTATAACTCCTCTCACTTTGTTCCTATATGTCACTACTGTGGTATAAGAGGTCATATTAGGCCAAAATGTCATAAATTGTATGGATTACCTGTGAGCTACATTCAAAGTCAATGTAGTTCTTACAATGGTCAGATGTCTAATAGGTTTCATGTGTTGGCTGAGCAACGTGATTTTACTAGAAAGAATTTTTAAAGTTAGCCTCAACATCATGGAAACTATACGGAAGGATTTTCTAGAAAACATACCTCAAGGAAATGTCAAATACATAATAGACAATCTCAAATTAAGACTGTATGAATAAGGAAGAATGACCTAAGAGGATATGTTGCTCATACTGCACTAAAAGCTCACAATTCTAATATGTGGTATCTAGATAGTGGATATTTGAGGCATATGTGTGGCCATAAAGTATTTTTTGACACTATAACGAAATGTGATGGAAGTTTAGTAACTTTTGGTGATGGCAGTACTTTCAGAGTTGTAGAAAAAGGTAACACAAGATCTCAGGGGTTATCAAATCTCAATGATGTTTTGCTAGTTGAGGGTTTAAAGGCTAATCTCATTAGCATTAGTCAACTATGTGATGCACAATACTAAGTATAATTTTCTAAAATTGAGTGTTCTATTTTTGACAAAAAGGGTACTTATGTTATGAAAGCTGCACACACTTCTGATAATTTCTATGGGATCACCTTAAGATGTGATATTATTTGCAGCTCTACTAAATTGGATGAGACTGAGTTGTAGCATCAAAGGCTTGGTCATGTTAACTTTAATGGTCTCTCTAGACTTTCCAGCTCAGAACTCATTCGTGGGATTCCAAAATTTGAAAAAATCACAAGTTGTATTTGTGGACCATGCCAATTGGGAAAATAAATTAAGTCCACTCACAAGAAAGTTAAGTAGATTGCTACTTTTAAACCTTCTGAACTTGTTCATATGGACTTAATTGGTCCAAGTCAAATAGAAAGTATTGGAGGAAAAAAAATATATTTTTGTAGATGTCAATGATTTCTCTAGATTTACATGGGTTAATTTTATTCAAGAGAAATTTGATACTTTTTCTGTGTTTTGAGCCTTATGGTTGATAGTGTAGGTAGAGAAGGGTTCAAAAATTAGATGTATTCGCAGAATACGCACAGATCATGGGAGAGAATTTGAGAAATCTGAGTTTGCTAACTTTTGTGATGAGCATGATATAAGACATGAATTCTCTACACCAAAGACTCCATAACAGAATGCCATGGTGGAAAGAAAAAAGAGGGTAATCCAGGAAATGGCTTGAGTCATGTTACATTGGAAGAAAATTCCTCAAAAATTTTAGGCTAAGGCAGTAAATACTGCATGCTACATTGCAAACCAAGTCTATCTGAGAGTTGACACCAAGTAGACACTCTATGAACTATGGAAAGGTAAGAAGCATAATGTTTAATACTTCTGGGTATTTGGGAGCAAATGCTACATCCTAAGGGATAGAGAGCAACTGGGTAAGTTTGATACCCGAAGTGATGAAGGAATTTTTCTTGGGTATTCTATTAATAATATAACTTATCGTGTTTATAATTTGCGTACTCTTACTGTTATGGAATCTATAAATATTGTGATTGATGATGCTTTAGCATAAACTGATGATACACTTGATGAGAATAGTGATTTAGGTAGTGTAACTTCTGGCGACACTGTGAAGGATAAAAAGAATGAAAAGAGAGAGGGAGTAGTGATCCAAATGGGCAAGCGATAAAGGATTCTGGAATCAATCTAGAACCATCAGCTATAGTAAAGTTGAATCATCCACTGAATCAAGTGATTGGAGATGTCACTGAACCAATGAAGACAAGGCATCATTTAAGGAATGAGGTAATTACTTGTGCTATACCTCTTCATTAGAACCTAAAAATATAAAAGAAGCATTAACTGATGAGCATTGGATAACTGCTATGTATGAAGAATTAGGTCAATTTGTGCGTAATGATGAGTGGACTCTTATACCTAGATCTAATAATGTGAATGTGATAAGCACCAAATGGATATTTAAAAATAAATCTGATGAATTTGGCACTATCACCAAGAATAAGGCAAAACTTGTAGCACAGGCATACACTCAAATTTAAGGAATAGACTTTGATGAGATCTTTGCCCCTATTGTGAGGTTGGAGTCTGTTCGAATCTTACTTACCATTGCTTGTCATTTAGGCTTTAGACTTCACCAGATAGATGTGAAGAGTGCTTTTCTGAATGTCATTCTACATGAAGAAGCTTACGTTGAATAACCAAAAGGATTTGAAGATCCTAAGCATCCTGACTATCTGTACAAGCTTAAGAAAGCTTTGTGTGGGTTGAAACAAGATCCTCGAGCTTGGTATGATGGTATGAGAGGTTGACTACATTTCTGTTAGAGTCCGGCTTTGCTCGAGGGGGAGCTAATAAAATATTATTCATAAAGAAATAATCTAAGCACATTCTTATTGTTCAAATCTATGTGGATGATATTGTGTTTGATTCTACCTCTAAAAAGCTTACTCATAATTTTTCTGAATATATGAAAAGGCAATTTAAAATGAGCATGATGGTGGGTTGAATTATTTTCTAAGTTTACAAGTTAAACAGATGGATAAAGGGATCTTTATCTCCGAATCCAAATATGCTAGAGACCTAGTGAAAAAAATTGGCTTAGAAAATGATAAACATGCTAGAACGCCTATGAGTACTAGTCTTAAGCCCAGTAAGGACACTTCAAGAAAAGATGTTGATCAAACTCTGTATAGAAGTATGATTGGTAGTTTGCTTTAAATAATTGCTAGTAGACTTGACATTGCATTTAGTGTTGGTATTTGTGCTCGTTTTTAGGCATGTCCTAAAGAGTCACACTTGTTTGCTGCCAAAAGAATCATTAAATATGTTAATGGTACTCTTGGGTACGGTAGCTAGTTTACCTTAGATACGAATGTGGATATTGTAGGAGATATTGATGCAGATTGGGCAAGGTTTGCCGATGATAGTAAAAGCACCTCTGGAGAGTTTTTTTATGTAGGCAATAACCTTGTTACTTGGCATAGTAAAAAGCAAAGCGCTATTTTCTTGTCCACTGGTGATGTAGAGTACATAGCTATTGGAAGTTGTTGTACTCAGTTGTTGTGGATCAAACAAATGTTGAGTGACTATGGCTTAGAGTAGAATGTCATGACCTTGTTTTGTGACAACATGAATGCGATTAGTATCTCTAAGAATCCCGTTTAACACTCTCGAACCAAACATATTGACATTCAATATCACTTCATCCGAAATCTAGTCGAAGAGAAAGTTGTTCCTCTAGAGCATATCTCCATTGAAAATCAACTTGCTGACCTCTTCACGAAACCCTTGACACTCTTAGGTTTGAGTTTCTACGGAAATCCCTAGGAGTGTGTTCTCTCAAGTAGTTTATTATGTCAGGGTTGTGGCTTGAGTGGTTCTTAGAGTCTCATCTTTTCTCAAGCAGTGTCTTATGGGCTGTGGGTGTGTGAGTATGTTTTTTTTTTTGGTCTAAACTTATGCATGTTTTACCTCTCTCTCTTCCTTGCAAAGCACTTCTCATGAAATGGTAGTTGTTTGAGTATGTTCTGAATTCAATCTATTATGCATCTTAGAAATTGTAGTGGTAATTCAAGTGAAATTGATGATACTAATCATGCTCTTGCTTCATGTTGGTTTGATGCTCTCCACATGAGATCTCTTCGAATATGAAATTTGTCTATTTATGATCTTTTTGCAAATTTTATAATGGATGATCTCTCATGTATGTGAATATCTAGAATGATCGTGGACATGTATACCCACTCTTGAAAGAAAAAGTTATTTTAAATTAGATGAAAATGGCTACCTGTGAGTATGAGAGAAGCTACCTGTAATAACCTGATTTTTTTTTTTGGGTTATAATTAAAATATTAGTAACATTTGGGATAAAATTATAAAAGATATTTAAGTTGGAGGGACTAAAGTGTAATTAAATAAAATAATCGTCACGGATGACGATTATTCAGCCGCATGTGTTGAAGCATGTGTTTATAAGAAAGAAGAAAAGAAAGAAAGAAAAAAATAATATAAAAAAATATATTATATATGTGTATATAAGATAGATAGAGAAAGAAGACACGGAGGGAGAGAAAGAAAGAAAGAATATTGTGAGAGAGAGAGAGAGTTGTTAACAGAGAGAGAAAAACATCTCTAAATTTTCTTTCTTTTCGCCCAAACACAGCCTGCACACCCACCATACATTGAGAAATTATATGGTGTGGGCAATTATAATCATAAGAGTTAGGATGTGAAATCAAACGATGAGATGATGTCCGATCAAGGTGAAATTTTAGTATGATGATCGTGGGAGCCAGATCTTCATAGCTAAGGGTGTTGATTTCAATTTGGGGTAGTTTGATATTATATTATCGCCCTATTATCTTTATTGTTATGATATTGAGATGTGATTAGTTATTAAAACAGCATTATTCGTATTACTACGAAAACTTAGAAAATTACATGTTTAGGTAAACAATAGTATATCCTTAATAATATGTATCACGTGTTAATAAAATACTTGTGAGAGTATCGAATTAATTGCGGAATAATGAATTTACGTGCTTATGTGATTAATCCAATTTTGTGTTAGTTGCTTGGTAGAAAACTATACCATGCTTGACATGCTAAGACGTTAGTGATTTTCTGTAATTCAGTAGTTATCTAATTGTTAAGGTTGAAATGTAAGATATTGTGAAATTTAATTGTTTATCGTTTATTTAATTTATATTATGCTTTCAGCATTAGATTATTGAAAATGACATTGAACATGACCATATCATATCATTATTGTGGCCTTGTCGGCTTTTGCATGACATTGGGTTGGATATATTGATGGACGGTACTCCCTTAGGGAGGGGTATCAAGGTTGAAAATTCCGCATGTGGGTGTGGTTGTGAGGAAAAGGGCGGATGGCTCCCTAATAAACATTCACTCCAATCTATACTCGGTTAGCTCCCGGGGGTTGGTTTTATCTACGCTCCTTGTGTGGGTGGCCCATAATCCGGTGTTGAGAGTGTGTGTGCATTGGGATTGGCACGATTGCATTTAAGCCGTTTGGCTAGTTTCATCGCCTCGGTGGCATCATCATTGCACCTCATTTCATTTTTATGATTTTAGAGATATTATGACGTTTTTATAATATTATTCTACTAAGCCGTCGTGCTTAATCAAACCAAACAAAACAACTTTCAGGTGAAAAGGATAAGGGTAAAGGCCTGGCTTGACTAGACCATGTTGGGTCATTTTTGAAGATTTTCTATTGAACTTAGTTTCATTAGATGTTTTATTATACTTCAATTGAAAACATGTAATCCTTTTAAATAAATTTGGAACTTTATGATAGGTTTGAATTACATTTGTTATGGGGCATGTGTTAGCCTTTTTGATCCAAATATATGAATAAACTCGTTTTGATGTTAATGTTATGCGAACAATTGTTTAGCCTTTAAAAAAATAGATATTTTATGATATAGAGTCTAGGTGTCGACACTTCCAACCAGAGATGTAACCGAGCATTTGACTTTTCAACGGGTGTCCACGTAGGACATTCCCTTTGAATCCACACTTGTGATTGGTCCACATAGGATTCGTTTGCATTCTTTGACTTGTTGACCTCACCCCGGGGTATGGATTTTGGGGTGTTACACTACCTGTGTTATGTGATAAGAGGAGATGGCTACCTGCTCATGTATATGAAAGCCACCATCCTCAAATGTTTACTAGTGGTTTAGTGTTCAAGAGGAGATCTCTATTATGAACCCTGCTTGGATCTTATTTTAGGATCTGTATTCGCATTGATCTCATTGATGGATATGCATCTTGATTTCATGATTGCTAGTATGGGTTTTATCATTATTGTGCATCTTGAGTTGCTTTTATACTTATTTTTGATCATACTGGATGTTAATTCACTCATACTTAGGGCATCTTAAATTTCATTGGTTAAATTTTGAATGAGTTGAGATTTGCAGTTATGTGCTTGTCCATTCTATTTAAAAAAAATAATTTTCTAGGTAAAGGAAAGTTCGTAGGTTCTCGCGGGTCTTCGATCCCGTGAAGTTCATTTCTCAGCGTCCTTTTTCACTAGATATCGCGGGTGTTCAATCTCGCGAAGCTTACTTAAATGTTCACGGGATCTCGATCCCGCGAAGTTGAAGTTCATTTCTCCGCGGCAACTTCGTTGGATCGAGAACCAAATTCGACTTACATGGCGAGTATAAATACCCAGCAACTGTTCCTTTTGCACTATTCCCTATCACTTTCTCTTTCCCCTCACGCATCCGTGACCTCTGGCAAACTTGGGTGAAGGTCTCTTCCTCGGTCCAGCGAACCAATCTCCTTCATCCTTCTTCGTTTGTTTTGATCCTCTTTAGGTAATCCTTTCTTTCTCTGATTCTTCTTTTCTTTTTCACTGTTTTGAGTTTCTTTTTTACCTAGGTTTTTTTTTTGGGTTTTCTTCTAATCGGTTAGTTATGGGTTGATTAATCGTGATTTCTGGTGTTCAATCGCTGTTTGAAGGGTGAGTGTCCCCTTAATTTCATAGTTTACATATCTAGGATTTGTGGAATCAGTAGAGAGTTTTTTTTGTAGTTATTTTTTGTGATTTGATTTTATTTCTTGGACTAGTGCATCTGATTTAGTGATTAATTGGTAGATTTCTACTTGTTCCATGTCTACTCCTCAATAGCGAAAAGGGCTTCAGACCCCGTCTTCTCGCCGTGACTCGTATACCCCTACAACAAATGGTAGGTATTTGGGTCCCGCATTAAGGGTGGCATGTCTGGTGTCTCGGGTTCTCGTCAAAGGGGTGCAATCATTTCCCGGATGTCACTAAATTTCGGCCTAACTTTGAGGCCGAGTCCAGGTTTAACCGTTCTTTTAAATCACGTCCTGTACTTGTTTCCCGGGCTGTTCTACTTAATGATTTTTTGGAAACCTTGATTTATATACGTATTTTAATAAATGGGGTTGGGACCGTCTTGCTATTCTGGATGAGATTGTGTGTCCCGAACTTGTTCGAGAATTCTTCGTAAATATTCATTCCACGGATAAGGAAGTCAGGACTTTAAAGTCATATGTTCTTGGGGTCTTTCTCGACTTTTCTATTTTTGATATTTGTGCCTTTCACCACATTGAACCTGTCAACCCTGAGATTGTTGGGTTCCCATATCCTCCCTCTTCTAATAGGCCTTCCTTGAACTCCTTGGCTCATTTGTTATTGGCCAAAGAAAGTGATTGGCCTCTTGGTCCTTCAAGTCTCTTAAAGAAGAAAGACCTAAAGAACATATTTCGAGTCCTTAATCATGTCATATGTGATATGTTCCAGTGCACGTCACATGTTAGTGAGATAGATGAGACACATGCACGATTCATGCATGCCATAGCCTTTGATCTGCCAGTCGACGTGAGTCGTATGATGTTCAATCTCAT
>BRYF01000019.1:3005000-3007500 GCA_030159135.1 Actinidia polygama
ATTGTCATCTTCCATGTATTAAAATTAAATCCTACAAACCATACCATTTTTCTCTCTAAATCTGTCACCCTCCCTCCGTAAAAAACTAAATCTTACATCATATCTTATTACTTTTATTGTGGTAGAAATCTAGGGCGAGCAACCAACAGTCAGAATTATTCATGACCTCAGTACTTGACCTCGGCAAAGACTCAGGCGACCTGCACAAATGAACAAATGTTACCGGCTGGGGCGAGGCCGCTTAAAACCCCTCGGGCTTAAGAATCAGACCAAGGCGAACAAGCTAGGCCAAACAACAATAGCAGAGCTCTCGGAATAAATAAGTTTTTTTGCGTGTACATTTTAATGAGGAGGGAGCGGTCTTTATATAGATAGAGAATGGAGAGCCGTGTAAGAAAAAAGCGGCGTGATCCTCGGATGGCTAAGTATGGAAGGAGATCTCAGAGTAAACATAGGAGGATGCCATCTGGAGAGCAGTACATAATTATAGGCGACGTGATGGAGGAAGAGTCTCATGGAGAAGGAATTCGCCCAAGAGGGGACTCTGCGATGATCTTAGCTTCATAATGGCGAAGTAATCAATTTCGCCCATTGGCAAGGAGAAGAATCATTTGAAAAGCGGGAACTGCCAGACCGTGTTGTGCCAGCCAACTGACAGGTATGCTGGACTTAAAGGATATTCTTTTATGGAGGGATATCGATCATTTGATGGTGAGCTGGACGAAGGCGATCTCCTGAGTTTTATCCCTATGGTGGAAGCCGAGCTAGAGAGCCAGACCAACGGTGCGATGCCGATGTGAACATATCAGTCCGTTTTACCCCTCATCAACTTTTATTTTATTATTCTCCATTAACAACATGTTTGTAGATTTTGAAGATACACAAATTTTATTTTTAGGATAAAATAAAATAATAAAGGACTATAAAATAGTTGTTTCATAACATTATACAATGAAAAAGGTAATTAAATTGCCTCATAAATCTTTTTTTTTAATGTTTCAAAACGTTTGTACCTCGTCATTTATTCATGTATACAGAGATGAATAATAAACAATTGTTCATACTTGTAAGTGTGAATAAATTTATTTTTTTCATAATCATAAATACGAACATTCGTCATTAGTTTATTTATACAGAGATGAACAAAAAATAATTGTTCATAGTCAAAAGTATGAACAAAAAAAATAAACCTAGGACTCCAACTATTAGAACTTTGTTCAAATTCGTAAGTGTGAACAAAATAATCTTGTTCATACTCATAAATGTGAACAAAAAATCTTTATTCATACTCGTAAGTATGAATAATTTAAGAACCAACCATTAAAACTTTGTTCATACTTGTAAGTATGAACAATTTCAAAATCATTCTCAACTTTCGTAGTTCCGAGTGAGACCCATAACTGCAAATACCCATATAGGCACATGGTAGTCATACTGGCGGCTGCAATGGTCGAGACTGTGGTGATGCTGTGGTGGCGCCAATCACAGTGGTAGTCCCAATACATTTTTTACAGGAAATGGAGTTTGTTTTTTAAGAATATTATTTTATAATTTTGGGTTGTACTGAGTTAACTGGTTTTAATTTGTGGTATTTTAAAAGGAAGGTTTGTACAAATTATTTTTGTATTAAAGTGATTTGTACTGAGATGAGTTTATAAATCTAAAATGGGGTTGTGGCGTACTTAGAAAGTGGGTTGTGCAGAAACGACTTTGGTTTGCATTTAGAAGCTCTCTTGTTCAATTTTGTTAAGGTATTTTTAGACTATTTTACCAGTGTTTGAATGAAATAAAATTTTCCTAGATTAATGGGATTTATCAAATATGAAAATCTATTAAATACATTACGGGATTAATAAGATTTGATCATATCTTTTACAAAATCATTATATATCTAAACTTTTTAAAGTTTTATAAAAATCAAGTAATTATCTAATGGTTGGGTGCCTGTTTTTCTTGTCTTGTTTCAACAGTTTAGTGGAGAAGTTAAATAGATATCCCCGGTGAACCTACGTGCAACCATACTTTGTGTTCCATTCACACTCTCTATCATGTGAATGCTTTCAAAGTTGTAGTATTATGTTGATTTTTTTTTTGGTTTTGACGCTTTTGATAAGTAATAATTAGAGATGTATTTTACAATTTGCAATTGATGATCTAGACAAATTGTGAATTCATTTTCTTCTAGTTTTTTGTGAATAAAGAGACGATGAATTTTCTCAAAAGAATACAATGCGTATGATGATGGATGAAATGTATATTACATTGAGAAGTTCTCACTTTAATACTTGATTGCTGGTAAGTATGATGAGTGGAGTGTCTATTACAGTGAGAAATTCTCACTTTAATACTTAATTGGTTATAAAATGCAATAAGTTATAGTGAGAAATTTTCATTGTGCTATTTGAAATTAAGAAAAATTCTCACTGTGATTGCTTTTTTTTTTTTTATAATATATAATAAGATATTTACAAGTTAGTACATACATAGTCAATAACCTATT
>BRYF01000019.1:3015000-3020000 GCA_030159135.1 Actinidia polygama
CGGACAAGGACAAAATAATAGGTTCACTGGAAAAGTTAGACCAGTCGGGAAAAAGTTGGACCGGTTCCTCGACCGGTTCAAGACATGACAAAATATTAAATTTTTTTCTTAACTTAAAATCCAAGCCTGTTTTGAGCTACTAAACCTATAAATTAGGAAAAAAATGTTTTTAAAAAAAGTTGTAGGTATTTTAAATATCTTTCATACGCAACTCGAATCAAACCAAAAGGTTATCATATGATGGATTTACGCCCCAAATACTAACTGCTGGTCCAATGATAAAAATAGGATATCGACCTATTTGAAGTTCGATTCTAGAAAGGTGTTCAAATGATGATTTTTTTATATTTTCAAAACTTAATTACGCTAGACATGATTTTCAATAATAAATTCAAAATGAAAGAATTTATCAAAGAAAATGGTGAGAAATTGAATTTACCTCAGTGGAAAAATAAAATCGATTTTTCGGTTTTGAGTTCTACACCGTTTTTTTTCCTCTCTTTTTTTCTTTCTTTCTTTCTTTCTTTCCCTCAAACTCACTTCTCTTTCTCTCTTACTCCATTTCTCTTTCTTTCTCTCTCTCTCTCTCTCTCTCTCTCTCTTTCTCTCCCTTTTTCTTTTCTTTTTTTCTCTTTCTTTCTCTCTTTTCTTTGTGTAAGTTCCCAACAAATTTGCTGGGGACAAAATTTGTGTGTATTTTGTTGACTTTGGGGCCATGGGTAGTGAGTCATGGTGTGACTCATTGTGTGAGTCACACCACCATGTGGCCATCATGGCACCACATGGTCACGACCTATTTGCTTGGCAAGTGTCTATTGTATGAAGTTTGGTCCTTTAAACTCGTCTACATTGTATCTAAATCATTTACTGTATCCATGGCTCGACTCGATCTGTATTAACAATTCTAATACTATTGCGATAACAAAGCATAAGCTAAAGTTTTACCTTATTCAAAAAGGTGTGGGTATTTCTATCGCATGCCACTTTCTTTCTCCCAAGTGGCTTCTCCCATCAACTAGTTCTCCCACCAGACTTTGACCAATGGAATGTTTTGCTCCTCAGTTATTTTACCCGGGTGTCCATAATTCGCAGCGGCTGTTCTTCATATTGCAAGTTCTTTTCTAAGTATCGATGGTTGTTCCAACACGTGAGTTGGATCCGCAACATATTTCCTAAGCATTGATACGCGAAACACGTTGTAAACATTTATAAATTCTAGGATCAAAACAAGCCGATATGCTACCAGTCCTATCTTCTCCAGAATTTCAAATGGTCTCAATTAACATGGATTTAACTTTCCTCTCTTCCCAAATCTCACAACTTCCTTCATTGACAAGACTTTCAAGAATACCCAATCGCTTTCTTGAAAGTCCATCTCTCTTATATTTGCGTCTGCATAACTCTTTTGCCGATCTTGTGTAGTCTTCAATCGGTCTTGAATTACTTTGATATTTTCTGTGGTCTCCAGCATGATTTTTGGTCCAGTAATTTATGTCTCTTCAACCTTCATCCAATAAAATGATGACCTGCACTTCCTGCCATATTGCGCCTTAAAAGGTGTCATGCCGATACTCTCTCTCTTCAACCTTCATCCAATAAAATGATGACCTGCACTTCCTGTCGTATTGCGCCTTAAAAGGTGTCATGCCGATACTCTCTTGATCGCTATTGTTGTAAGTGAACTTCGCCAAAGTTAGATGTTCCTCCCAACTTCGTTGGAATTCCATCGCACATGCCCTTAGCAAATCCTCTAGCATTTGTATCGTCCTTTTTGATTGTTCGTTAGTCTGTAGGTGAAAAGTCGTACTCAAATTCAGCTTTGTCCTCATTGTTCTTTGTAATGATTGTCAAAATCTGGATACAAATCTAAAATCCTGATTTGATGTGATTGATACTAGAGCTTCATGTAGTCGCACGATTTCCTTCATGTAGGTAGCCGCCATTTGATTCATAATGTCCGTATTCTTGATTGGAATAAAATGTGGCGTCTTGGTCAAACGATCGACTATAACCCAAATCGAATTGTCAACCTCCATCGTATGAGAAAAAACTACCACGTTAGCCATCATGATGTCCTCTCATTTTCACTTCAATACCGGTAGTAGTTGAAGTAGACCTATTGGTTTCTAAAGTACCACCTTAATTCACTGACATTGCAAGCATCTGTTGACATACTCCCTGATGTCTCGCTTCATACCCATCCACTAGTACATCTCCTTCAAATCATGATACATCTTTATCATTCCCAAATGAATCGCCCATTTTATCTTGTGTCCTTCGTCCATTATCTATTGCTTGAGATCGGAAATATCAAGCATGCATATTTTATTTTAAAATATAAAAAAAAACTTCGTTCATTTTGAACTTCGAATTTGGTTCTGTTGCGAGGTTGTTGTGAATCTTTTTGAGTTTGGTACCCTCCATTTGCTTGAGTTTGCTTTTTTCTAAGATTGTCAGCTCCGCACGATCGCCGCACATAGACCTTCTATTCCCCGGGTAACAACTTCCAACTCTAATTCCTCCGTCTTTTTTTGTGAACACCGTTGTTCCGGAATCAGCACATTCAGTTTCCCCATTGCCTTTCAACTCAGAGCATCTGCTATAGCGTTTGCCTTTTTTGGGTGGTATTGAATGTCAAGGTTGTAGTCTTTCATCAATTCCAACCATCTCTGTTGCCTGAGATTCAACTCTTTCTTCGTGTAAATATACTTCAAGCTTTTTTGGTCGGTGTAGATATCACACCTCACCCCGTACAAGTAATGCTACATATCTTCTAGGCAAAGATAACTACCGCTAACTCTAGGTCGTGAGTGGGGTAGTTTTTCTCGTGTGTCTTCAACTTCCTGGAAGTATAAGCAATAACTTTCCCATTTTATATGAAAACACATCCCAGACTTTGATGTGATACATCGTTGTAGATAGAGAACCCTTTAGTGTCCTTTGATAGTGAGAGTATCGATGCTGTCGTAAGGCTCTTTTTTAGCTCTTGAAAAACTTGTTCACTTTTCTCTGTCCAAACGTCCAAACGAATGATTCTCCTTTGCAAGTCAACTCTATCAATGGCACCACATACGAACCTCCTGTAGTAATCCGCAAGTCCCAAAAAACTACAAACTTTAAACACTATTTTAGGTTGTGGCCAATTCACGATTGCCTTAATCTTCTATGTATCAATTGCGATCCCATATCCGTTGATAATATACCCCAAAAATATCATACTATCAAGCCATAATTCACACTTCTTGAATTTGGCATACAACGTTTGGTCCTTTAGTGTTTGCAACACTATCCTTAAATGTTCTACAAACTGATCCTCATCATTTGAATAGATTAGGATGTTGTTAATGAAGACAATCACAAACTAATCCAAGTAATCCTTAAAAATTCGGTTCACTAGATCCATAAATGTTGCTGGTGCATTGGTTACCCCAAATGGCATTACTAATGTCCATACCGTGTTATAAAAGTCATCTTCTAAATATCTTTTGACTTTACCTTGAGTTAATGGTATCCGAAACGCAAATCAATCTTTGAAAATACTTGAGCCCTTTGTAGTTGATCAAATAAATCATCGATTCTTGGTAACAGATATTTGTTCTTAATTGTAACTTTGTTCAACTCGTGATAATCTATACACAATCTCATAGTTTCATTTCTCTTCTTCACAAATAACACCAGTGCTCCCCACGGAGGCGAACTCGGTTTTATGAAGACATTGTCTTGCAATTTTTGCAATTTCGTCTTTAACTACCTCAACTCCACAAGAGCCATATAGTAAGGTGCTTTAGAAATTGGGTGAGTTCCGAGCGTGACTTTAATGGTAAATTCAATTTCTCAATTCACAGGCATTCCTAGCAACACCTCACGAAATATCTTAGGAAACTCACGAATTATAGGAATATCCGTCATAGATAATTAAGCCTTTTGACAAAGACACTTTTACATTATACAAGTACCCCCGATAACACTTTTACAAGAGTCGTTTGGCATAAGCCATGGATACAAAATACGGGGAGATAACTACCCTCTCTCCTTCAAATCGAATTTCTTTATGTTCCGAGTTATTAAACGTTACAAATTTATTTGGACAATGGATTTGTGGCCCATTCTTGGACAATCAATCCATTCCAAATATGACATTAAAATATCATATTTCCAACGGTATTAAATTTGTATATATAACTATATCTCAACATAGACATCACAATCTTGATATACGTTTGAGCAAATAATGCCCTTATTCGTGGGCTATGAGACGACTAACTCATAACCTAGTAGTTCAGATTCCTTATTAAATTTACTAGCAAACTGTGTGGACACAAATGTATGGGAAAATCCCATGTCAAATAACACATAAGCAGGTAAAGAATAGACTAGTACGTTACCTACAACTACCACCTCGTTGTTCCTTGCATCAACTTGCATGAATGCAAAAACTCATCCTTGCCTCTTGTTATTTCTGTTTCCGCCCATATTCCCCTGGTTACCCTGGTGATTCCCTCCTAGCCTTGCGTTTGCTCCTCCTTGACCTCCCCTTCAATAGTTCCTTTTGATGTGACTCACTTTGTTGAAGTGAAAACATTTGATGTTAGTTATGTTTCTCCAGCATTCTCCTGAGTGATTTTTCTCACATGTCGGGCACGTCGGTACTTGCCCCCTCGGGTTTCTCCCTTGGCTTTTTTAGTTCAATTCTGGATTTTGTTTCTTTTGTCCACTAGACCCCACGTTATTGAAATTCTGTTGTCAAAGTGCTGCCTCTTCTCGGTTTCATCTTGTTTCACTATAATGGCGCGTTTCGGCATATCCGCATACGTTAACAATACTAGCGATTGTATACTTCTTTTGATTTCATATCTCATTTTTTCCTCAAATTTTCTCGCCCTCATTTCATTTGCGGCAACCAAATGTGGCCCATACTCTGCCAAGTTTGTGAATGCCACCTTGTAATTTGCAACAATCGTCCCCGTTTGCTTAGTTGTTCAAATTCTGCATATTTTGCA
>BRYF01000019.1:3032500-3035000 GCA_030159135.1 Actinidia polygama
CTTAACGTCTCTACCATTTGTCAACTTTCTGGGCTTTCACCGTAGGCTTTGACATTCCTTCCATGTATACATTTGTTATCTAGGACTTTCAAGTTTGTCAACTTCCTGGACTTTCACCGTAGGCTTTGACATGCCTTCCGTGTATACATTTGCCATCTCGGACTTTCAAATTTGTCAACTTCTCGAACTTTCACCGTAGGGGTGACACTCCCTACCATCACACAATTGCCATCTAGGACTTTGACTTCGGTTTAATTTAAACCATCTTATTCCGAGTACACAACGTACCTAATTCGATATATCCTAGCGTGTTAGTCCCAAATCATTTATAATTTTTTCACACACATATAAACTTTATATTTTACTAAAAGTCTCAATCCAAACAATAAACTTTATATTTTTCACAAGCTAAATCATGCGCCCATGCTATATTTACCAAATTTTAAATGGAACAATATACTATACAAGCACTCAAAATCGTCAATAATAATAATGCTATTATTGAACAATATTCATTATCATTAACATAAATCCCAATCCAAAATTTTCAAATGCACACTCACAAAATCACATTTTTCAAAATCTCACATACACAATTGCTGCATTTATATAAAAAAATTAATGTAACAATATAATATACACTATATCATCATGCACTAAGATAAATTATTTAAAAAAATTAATTTAAATTTTTATTTATGTTTTACTATTCAAAAAATTTTAGGTGTCGATTCATGTGTAGACACTTGAAATTCAGGTGTCGACACCTAAGATCAGTAACCAAACCATATGTTTCCTCTTCAAAGGTGTCGACACCTGAAACCTGGGTATCGACACCTGCCATCAGTGGCCAAATTTCCAAAGTTACTATTCAAAGGTGTCGACACTTGAAACCTAGATGTCGACACCTACCGTAAGCAACCAAATTCCAGTACTTTTCATTTTCAATCTAAACCAAGTTTCTCATTTAGGGTTCTATACCCAAAATAATTTCTCAATAGACTTTATATAAGCCATTAACAACAAATCGAAAGTAAAATCCCAACAAAATAACCCCCTTTACCACAATTCTAAGCACGAAAAGCTTCACAACAATGGTGATGTCCAAAATTTTGAATTGCTTCGATCTCGAACTTTCTTGGCTTAGATCGAAGCTCTCGTTGAGTAGATAATCTTTTCAATGAAATATCACTCAAACCTCACATTAACTCACTTAGGTCTAAGCTTTAAATAAAAAACCCTAGAAAGAGAGAAAAAAGTAGAAGACCACAAATGCAAAATAAATATTTTTAGTAAATGCTAGATACTTGAGTTAGATCAAGTAATGAAAAAAGACCTAAATGCCCTCTTTGAGCCTTGGACTTTACTTGGCCCAAGCACAAACCCAAATTAAAATTAACCCTGGGTCCAAATTAATTTGGCCCACTCTTTCACACCTCCACTTTAAACCCAATTTAAAAATCCAATTAAATTACATTGGCCCAATTCTACTAAAGTCCATAACTATACATATGTGTGTGTATATATATATATACATATGTATATATATATATATACATGTGGCACAATGACATCATATAAAAAAAAATTTAGAACCTTATATTGTAATTGTTAATTGCAAGTAGTGGAAGAAGATCTTGCGAAAGTCTTGGAAGGACGTAGATCACACGTTGTAATCGAACCTCGATAAATCTTGGTGTGTTTTCCTGTTTCTTACTTTTTTTTATAAATGTCTATATTGCATTACTTGTAACTCGATTAATTGTTTAATTACTTAGACTAAGACTTATTCATTAGTTAAATATTTTAATTAACTATTAATTAATCATAATTACATTTGAAATTAAGAAAACTCAATTCACCCCCCTCTTGGTTTGTCTTTTGGGCCAACATGAGTCACACCACCACGTGACCCTCATAGTGTGACATGGTCCCGTCCTATTTGCTTGACACATGTTTTCATTTGAGATATTTGTTCTGATTTTGTCAGAAATTCTTGCTTGGGTATAATTTCTGTAATTATAAAAATTTTAAAAAAATTTAAATTGCGACCGGTGTATTTATCTATTTACCCTTACTATAATAAAGTAAAATTAATTTACGGGTTAGAGTATTACACTTTCGAAAAAGAATGACTTTTTAGAAAATATTAAAAAGACGTCTATAAATTCACAAAAATATTTTTCCAAAAATGAATAATATGTGAAAACACCCAATTTTTTTGTTCTCCAAACCAATTAATTCTGAGAATTGAACCAAACAAAGTAGGCTTTTTATCTTGCTAAGCCCCTTCTAGATTCATTTAGAGGATTAAATACGGTGTTAAACTTTCCAAAAGTCCAAACAAGACACATGAGAAGCTGCTTTTGAATTTGGAAACAAGTCATGTGGATTTAAATTATGACTTACATGAAAATTTCCAAATGCATTAAAATCATTGCATTTGGGTGACAAGTAGCTCACAAAAAGCAGCTGAATTAATTATCTAAACCCATTAATA
>BRYF01000019.1:3047500-3062500 GCA_030159135.1 Actinidia polygama
TTCTTCAAGTGGTCGGCGTTCCAAGGGTGAGGGAATGTCTTTCCGTTCATGTCTTCCAGCCAATAAGTCCCAGGTCGGGATACCTTAATAACTTTGTAAGGGCCTTTCCATGTAGGTTCGATTTTTCCTGCGTTTGGTTCTTTTGTAGACAATGTGACCTTTCGTAGGACTAGATTGCTTAGAACAAAAGATCTGTGCTTAACCCTTCGGTTGTAGTATCTGGCGACTTGGTGTTTGTAAGTTGCTTGGCGTACTTCAGTCATTTCCTTCCTTTCATCAAGGAGATCGAGGTTGAGTCTCAGCTCGATTTCGTTGTTCTCCCTAGTGAAATTTGAGGTTCTGAAGCTTGGTATTCCGATCTCGACAAGTATAATCGATTCTATTCCATAGACCATAAAATAAGGTGTCTCACCCGTGGGGA
Source organism: Actinidia polygama (assembly GCA_030159135.1). Classification (NCBI taxonomy): domain Eukaryota; kingdom Viridiplantae; phylum Streptophyta; class Magnoliopsida; order Ericales; family Actinidiaceae; genus Actinidia; species Actinidia polygama. The sequence continues at coordinate 3,047,922 of BRYF01000019.1, forward strand.
TCCTGCTCGTCGTGTGATAGGTCCAAATTATGTTCGGCGGGTCTTCTACCCATTCCCCTTTGGATTTTTCTAACCTTGTTTTTAAGTTCCTCAGGATGATTTTGTTAGTAACCTCTACTTGGCCATTTGCTTAAGGATGCCCGGGCGAGGAGAAATGGTATGAGATGGCGAGATCCGAGCAGAATTGTTTAAACATCTCGTTGTTGAACTGCCTAGCATTTTTCGAGATGAGAACTTTTGGAATTCCGAATCGGCATATGATGCTCTTCCATATAAAATTCCTAGTGTTCTTTTCAGTGATCTTGGCGAGAGGTTCAACCTCTATCCACTTGGTGAAGTAGTCAATGGCGACGATCAAGAACTTTTTTTGCAATGGAGCTTAGGGCAATGGCCCGAGTATGTTGACTCCCCATTGGGCGAATGGCCATGGACTGGTTATTGGGACCATCTTGGTATGAAGGAGGTGACTTATGAGGGCAAATCTCTGGCACTTGTCGCATTTCTTTGTGTACGTCACCGCATCATGCTCCATTCGAGGCCAGAAGTAGCCTTGTCTAATTGCTTTTCTAACCAGCGATCATGCTCCCGAATAATTTTCACAAATACCTTCATGAATTTCCCTCGTGACGTAATCTGCCTCTTAAGGTCAGAGACATCTTAGGAGAGGACCAGAAAAAGATCTTTTGTATAAGATTCGGTTGAGGATGCAAAATTTTGCTGGCCTATACTGGATCCGGCAAGCTTGTAACTTGTCTTGTGGTAACATTCTCATTTGGAGATATGCAACGATGTCGTCCATCCATGTTGGCACGAAGTCTGTTAGACAGATTGATTTGGAGATCTCAATACTTGGGTTGGCTAAGAATTCCAGGGGTATGTTTCTATCTGAGATAAAGTCAAAGGCTGAAGCGAGGTTAGCAAAAGCATCGGCTTGCTTGTTTTCTTCTCTTGGGATTTGGTGAATTTTAAAATATTTTACTTTCCCCAACATGGCTTTTACTTCATCTAGGTAGGCCATCATTCTTGTATCCTTGGCGAGGTAGTCTCCTTAAACTTGATTTACCACCAATTGGGAATCACTGAAGACATCTAGGGAATCCACCCCCAATCAATTGCCACTCTGAGTCCGGCGAGGAGAGCTTCATACTCGGCTTCATTATTGGTGACGCAGAATTCTATACAGATGGCTTATTCCATGTGCTCGCCCGAGGGAATTTTCAGGACAAGTCTCGCACCACATCCGTGCTGATTGGACGATTCGTCCATAAATAGTTCCCATCTGGCGAGGTCCTCATCAGGATTTGATCGTTTGGTGAATTCCACCTTGGGGACACTCTCGGGTTCCTCGATAATGTCATACGTGAATTCAAAAATAAAATTGACTAAGGCCTGGCTTTTTATCGCCGTTCTTGGTTTGTAATCAATGTGGAATTCACTGAGCTCGATAGACCATTTAAGGAGCCTTCCTGAAGTTTCAGGTCATTAGAGAATTTGTTTCAGTGGTTGATCAGTTATCACAGCTATCAGATGTGCTTGGAAATAATGGCGAAGTTTCCTAGCAGCAATAAGGAGAGCGTAGGCGAGCTTCTCGATTTTCAGATATCTAGTCTCGGCTCCCATTAGGATTTTGCTAACATAATATATCGATTTTTGAATTTTTTCTTCTTCCTGTATTAGTACAGCACTTACCGTTGTTAGCGAGATGGACAGATAAACAAATAATTCCTCGTCCGTGGTCAGAATAGTGAGCAAGGGTGGCAAGCCGAGATACTCTTTGAGCTGCTGAAATGTTGTCTCCGATCTTTCATTCCACTGGAAGGTCTGATTTTTTCTCAGGATTTGAAAGAATGGGAGACATTTGGCGACTGATTTGGAAACAAATCTGTTAAGGGCGGCAACTCGCCTAGTCAACTGCTGCACCTCGTGGATATTCCTGGACGAACTCATGTCGATAAGGGTCTGAATCTGATTTGGGTTTGCCTCGATTCCACGTTTGGTTACCAAAAATCCAAGGAATTTGCTAAATGATACTTCAAAAATACACTTTGAAGGATTCAACATCATCCGGTGTTTTCATAGGATGCAAACGCTTCCTCCAGATGGGTAATGTGGTCGTCTGCCCTAAGAATTTTGACTAACATGTCGTCAATATACACTTCCAACGACTTCCCAATCAATTCCTTGAACATTTTATTGACCAATCTGTAATACGTCGTCCCAGTATTTTTAATCCAAATGGCATGACTTTGTAACAATATAACCCTCGTTCTGTAATGAAAGAAGTCTTTTTCACGTCGGGAGGGAATATTTTTGTCACGTCCCGCAACCCGGCCTATGCGGATTGAAGGCGCGTGATGGCCGGCGGTTGACCGCCAAGGCCTACGTATCATCAACCTATGCATATTTATTTAAAATAACGATAAGTTTTTCTCTTGCGCGGAAGCATCATAACATGAAAATAATAAGGTGTGCGTGTCACCATACAGTATACAGAGTTGTGCCTATGTAATTCAATTTACGTACATCCCAAATCAAACTTCAAACTTATATAGACTAAATACATAACATAGGGTCTTGCCCTCACGATACAACATAAGGCCTCTCAGGCTTACAAAACTAAGTTTGACTTGTTCAACCTCCTTTCGGCTCCTCGGATTGACTACATGAAATTTGTTTTTCTAAAACATAAGCCAAAACTTAGTGAATAACAACGAATGCATGAACGTAAAATACCATGGATCATTTTCATATCATACATAGCATAGCATAGCGTAAGCAATGTGAGCATCGTATACATTTCTTGAACATTTAACTTTCATAAACATGGCATCACATGCTTTCATAAACATACATAGCATATCTTAAAAACGTAACAACCCGGCATGACATGATGACCATATAGGTCGGGTGGCTCTTTTGGCCGAGATATCTCTTTTGTAGATGGCTTTATTTCACGTCCTCCCATCTACCTTTTAGGACTGACTGACTTGGTTTAAGTCCCGTCAGTGGGGACCCCGAGTGTCACATGCATATAATTTGAACATACTTGTTTTCGTATAAACCAAGCATCCATGGGTTTTCATACGTAGCATAAATATTGGCATACTTTTGCAAGACACGGCATTACATTGCAAATACATTTGATGTATTGAAAGCATGAAAAACATTTGTACATACATAATATACTTTGAAAACATTTTGAAAATACAAAATTTTTGTTCATAGCATCATGTTACTCACCTGGATCTCCTCGACTAGATTCTAGACTGCGTGTCCCTACAAACGAAGTAAGGAATTATTAATACTTGGTTAAAATCTCTTAATATGGTCTAAGGACTTATATAGGTTAATTAATTACATAAAATACCTTGGTCAAACTCACTAAGCCTTAGGGAAAAAGTTCAATTCTGCCTAAAAATGGTCTGGGCGTTCGAACGCTCAAAAGTGTTCTTCCAATGGCGTTCGAACCATTGGCCGTTCGAACTCTCTTCTGGGCGTTCGAACGCTAGACCGTTCGAACGCTGTTCTTGGGCGTTCGAACGCTCCCTGCGTTCAGTGACATGAACAGTAGCTGATCTTACAAATTTTCACCAAAAGATTCCCAAATCAACTTTAATCCTTTTCAAGTTTTCTAAGGTACCAAATATAACTCATGGGAACTAAAATAACTAAAAATGGGAGGAAAGAAACTATTAAAACCAAAGGGATCTAAGATTAAAATAACCCAAAACCCTAACATACAACACATATATATATATGTGGATTTTTGAGCTTATACCTTTCCTTCCAAGCTTCCTTGAGCTTCAAATATGGTTTCTATTTACCTTGATCCTCTTCCTTCTTCCTTTCTTTCTCTTCTCTTCCTTTCCTCTCTTTTCTCTCTCTCTCTCTACCCGTGAATGGGTGTGTGTGTGTTGTGAAGGAGTGAAGAGTAAGTGTGTATATATGAGAGGCTGTGAAAGGCTGAGTTGGGAAATGATCCCATGTGGTTTTCCCCATTTTAAGTTCGTGTTTCCTTTTTCATTTTCCTGTTTCTACTATGGGTGTTCGAACGCTCCTTTTTGGCGTTCGAACGCTTAGAATGATTCTGGGCTATGGCGTTCGAACCCTCTTGCTTACAGTTCGAAACATGCGAGACTTGAAATTTTGGGGTTTTGGTCTTACCGTTCGAACGCTCCAAATGTGCTGTCAAAGGGCGTTCGAATGCCTAGGCAAAATGCTCGACCGTTCGAACGCTCATCCTGGCGTTCGAACGCTAAGAAGGATCCTGGGCAAAATTTATAAGTTTAGGGCTTTTGAATATTGGCTAATCTAAATTGGTTCATTTAGACCCTTAAACTTATATTACTCCCTTTAATTATTATACACGTCATAATATACGTAATTAATGGGATTTACAGATGCGGGGTGTTACATTCTCCCCTCCTTTATAAAAGTTTGTCCTCAAACTTGGCTAACGCCATCATGCTTTCGCTGCTCACTCTAATAAAAACCTTCGCTTCATCGAACGTCTAATTCATTATAGCTAACATATTTGATAGGGTTTAACTCGTTGCGACTGCCTCTACTGCCCTCTCAGTGGAGCAGCCTACAACAGGGTAATCTGGTTTATACTATCCCAAAACAAGTCGGCCTTCCCCGAGATGTTTGGGCAGTTGGAATCAATGAAATGTTAAATAAGATAGAAAATAAATACTAATATTGTGAAGTAGAATTAACGTACCTCATCTCATGACAACGTTCAATCATAGGGGAACGGATATCGATCTCGGAATTCATCTTCTCGTTCCCAAGTCGATTCCTTCCACGTGTGATTCTGCCATAACACTCGTACTAAAGATATGACCTTGTTCCTAAGAACTTGGTCACGACGATCAACAATCTCGATCGGTCTTTCGACGTAACTTAAATCTTCGCTTACTTCCAAAGGATAATGGTTAATCACGTGTGTAGGGTCATGGACGTACTTCCGTAACATCGAGACGTGAAAGACATCATGAACGTGTGAAAGTTCCAGTGGAAGAGCAATACGATAAGCGACGACTCCAATTCGTTGAAGAACTTGGAACGGTCCAATGTATCTCGGCTTCAACTTTCCCTTTTTACCAAAGCGACTTATCCCTTTGAAAGAGGATACCTTCAAAAACACGTGGTCACCTTCTTCAAATTCTAACTCTCGCCTTCGTACATCTGCATAACTATTCTGGCGACTCTGAGCGGTCTGTAATCTCTGTTTAATTATTTTGATCTTTTCAGTCGTGATTTGGACAATCTCTGGGCCTAATACCTGTCGTTCTCCTACTTCGGTCCAACACACGGGCGACCTACATTTTCTTCCATACAGTGCTTCGTACGGTGCCATTGCGATGCTTGCATGAAAACTATTGTTATAAGCAAATTCCACGAGTGGCAAGTGTGTTTCCTAATTTCCTTGGAAATCGAGTACGCATAGTCGTAGCATGTCTTCTAAAGTCTAGATGGTTCTCTCCGACTGTCCGTCCGTCTGCGGATGGAAAGCGGTGCTAAAGTTTAGCTCGGTGCCTAGAGCTCTTTGTAAACTTTTCTAGAACTTAGACGTAAATCTCGGATCTCGATCCGACACTATCGAAACAGGCATACCATGAAGTCGTATAATCTCTGCCATATAAAGGTTTGCGTATTTTGACAATGAATACGTAGTCTTCACTGGCAAGAAGTGCGCTGACTTAGTAAGACGGTCTACAATAACCTATATGGCATTACAGCCTCGTGGCGAATTCGGTAGTCCGACTACGAAATCCATCGTGATGTGTTCCCACTTCCATTCTGGCATTGGCAATGATTGTAGTAACCCTGCTGGTCTCTGATGTTCTGCTTTAACTTATTGACATTGTAGGCATTTTGATACAAATTCCGCTATCTCCTTTTTCATTCCTGGCCACCAAAACGTTGCCTTCAAATCTCTATACATTTTCGTTCCTCCTGGGTGTATCGTGAACTTCGTATTGTGGGCTTCTTCTAACACTTGTCCTTTGACTTCGGGTATGTTCGGAACACATAGCCGATCACGAAAATTAAGCGCTCCATTTTGTAACGTAAAGTCAGGCTTAGGATTTACTTGCATTTCCTCATAGATTTTCCACAAGTATGGATCTTCCGGTTGCGTATTTTCACAATTTCTATTAACGTCGGTTGAGCAATCATAGTCGTAAGCATCATATTTGTTTCTGGTGCAATGACCTCGATCTCTGCTCTCTCCAATTCAACAATTAAAGGTACTTACGACGTAACTAGACATGCTAGATTGACCGTCGACTTTCGACTTAAAGCATCGGCTACGACGTTAGCTTTTCCCGGATGATACTGAATAAGGATGTCATAATCTTTGATCAATTCAAGCCATCTGTGCTGCCTCATATTCAGTTCCTTCTGAGTGAAAAGGTACTTCAAGATCTTATGGTCTGTGAAGACTTCACACGTTACTCCATACAAGTAATGGCGCCAAATCTTCAAGGCAAAAACCACTGCGGCCAATTCTAGATCATGAGTTGGATAATTCTTCTCATGCGGTCTTAACTGTCTTGAGGCGTAGGCAATCACTTTTCCATGTTGCATCAATACGTATCATAACCCTCTATGTGACGCATCGCTGTAGATCGTAAAACCATCGGTTCCTGAAGGTAGGGTTAAAATAGGTGCGGATACTAATCGTTTCTTTAATATTTGAAAACTTTTCTCTCGCTTTTCATTCCATTCAAATGGAACGTTCTTTCGCGTAAGTTGGGTTAAAGGTGTTGCAATCCTAGAGAAGTCTTTCACAAATCTCCGGTAATACCCGGCTAAACCCATGAAACTTCAGACCTCTGTCACATTCGATGGCTTCGGCCAATTTACAATGGCTTCAATCTTATGAGGATCAATAGACACTCCATCTACGCTTATGATGTGTCCGAGAAAAGTCACACTCGATAGCCAAAACTCACATTTCTTCAGTTTGGCATACAACTTTCTATTTTGTAAGGTTTGCAAAATCATCCTCAGATGTTGCTCATGTTCTTCAAAACTCTTAGAATACACCAAGATATCGTCAATAAATACTATAACAAATTCATCAAGATAAGGCTTAAATACCCGATTCATAAGATCCATGAATGCTGCGGGGGCATTGGTAACTCCAAACGGCATAACAAGAAATTCATAATGGCCGTATCTAGTTCGGAAATCCGTCTTTTCTATGTCGCTCGTTCTAACCTTCAATTGATGATAACCTGATCTCAAGTCAATCTTAGAAAACACTTGAGCACCCTGAAGCTGATCAAACAGATCATCCACTCTTGGCAATGGGTATTTGTTCTTAATGGTAACCTTGTTCAATTCTCTGTAGTCAATGCATAATCACATAGTTCCATCCTTCTTCCGTACAAATAACACTGGAGCACCCCAAGGTGAAACGCTCAGACGAATAAATCCTTTCTCTAGCAGATCTTGTAGTTGAACTTTCAACTCTTTCAATTCTAATGGGGACATACGGTAAGGGGATTTAGAAATGGGTCTAGTACCCGGATTCAGATCTATATAGAACTCAACCTCTCGGTCCACCAAGGAACTAGGTAACTCGTCTGGAAAAACATCGGGAAATTCCCGGACAACGTGAATATCTTCTAAAGAGGGTGGGGAGACATGCGTGTCGACAACACTACATAAAAACGCTTGACTTCCTCTCCGGATCAAGCGACGTGCTTTCATAGAAGAAATGAGGTAGGGAGGAGGCACAACGCCAATTCCTTCAAAGATTAGTCTTGAATTATCAAAGGAATGGAAAACCACTTGCTTAAGTTCACAGTCAATGAGTGCACGGTAGGAAGACAGCCAATCCATCCCTAGGATGACATCAAAACCATGCATCTCCAATGGTATAAAGTCTACATACATGGGTACATCGTTGACTCGAATTTCACAAGCATGATAGACTCTATCACATAACATGATATCTCCGGAGGGCAATGACACTAACAACTCATATTCCAGGGTTATGGGAGAAGTATTTAAATAATGCTCAAAAGAGTATGATACGAACGAGTGTGTAGAACCAGAATCCATAATAACGTGCGCAGGTTGACCACAAATGGATAGTATACCTGACACAACAGATGTGGTAGCTGGGATATTTCTTGGTGTGAGTGCAAAAGCTCGACCTTGCCGCGGTTGGTTATTCCTCTTTCCAGTTGGAGGCTGCTGGACAAGGGCCGACGCTGATGCTCCAGCTTCTTGAATTCTCTTCCTCGTTGGACAATCTCTGATCTGATGTCCTGTTTGGCCACACCCATAGCAAGCTCTACTTCCCATGAGACATTCTCCCCAATGTTTCTTCTGACAAGTTGTGCAAGTCGGTGTTTCATTTGAGCGATTGCTTCCTTGACTCCCTATACTCCTTTGTGGGTTTGACGAATTCCCACTCGACGATCCTGAACTCTGTCGCTTTGAGCTTTGTCCTCTGTTTATATTTTCTCCTAACCTCTTCTTTCTAGTTTCTCGGAATTGAGACATATCGTTTAAAGATCCTTCAGCAATTAGCGCTGCATGAAGAACCTCTTGATAAGTTGGTAGTCGCAAGATATCCACATTATTCTTGATGTTCCATCTTAATCCAACTTTAAACCTCCTCGCCTTGCAAGATTCTGTCGACACTATATGTTGGGCATATCGTGATAACTCTATAAACTTAGCATTATATTCTACTACTGTCGTGTTCCCTTGCTTCAAATTTAGGAATTCCTGAATTTTTTGATCTCGTACCATCTCAGAAAAATATTACTCATTGAATACTTCTAAAAACCTCGGCCATTGCCATACTGGCTCCAACGGCTTCTTCAATTGCCACCATATCAAAGCAGCTCCTTCAAAAGTGAACGTGGCGAATACTACTTTCTGTTCCTCCGTGCATGGTAGAACTTCAAACACTCTCTCGATTCCCAAGAGCCAAGACTCTGCGGCCATGGGATCGGGTGTTCCATAGAAATTCGGGGGCTTTAACTGCTGAAATTGCTTAATCGTGGTACGTGGTATCGCCCCAGCTCCTGGCATTTGCATTGCAGGTTGTCGTGGTGCGTCATCGTGGTTATTGTTATTGTGGACATCGTGGACCACTTGGACGAGTCCTTCTAAAATCCTCTCTATACGGTCTACTCGATCTTCGGGGTCTACTGCCCCTCTGCGGTCTCATCCTCTTCTAGGCGGCATAAGTTCTACAATCACATCAACCATTTAGACATGTCTCTTAACAATTTCTATATTACATCTTAGCATGGGATAGCATAGAATATAACATGCAACACATAGTCATATATTCTCGTCGATCCTAGACTTCTATCTAGAATGACTCTATCGTAGGGGTAAACCTATAGCTCTGTGTACTGTGTAAACCTAATACTTTGATAAACATAACTTAACTCTAAGGTGTCAACCTTGGGCTCTGATACCACTCTGTCACGCCCCGCAACCCGGCCTATGCGGATTGAAAGCGCGTGATGGCCGGCGGCTGACCGCCAAGGCCTACGTATCATCAACCTGTGCATATTTATTTAAAATAACGATAAGTTTTTCTCTTGCGCGGAAGCATCATAACATGAAAATAATAAGGTGTGCGTGTCACCATACAGTATACAGAGTTGTGCCTATGTAATTCAATTTACGTACATCCCAAATCAAACTTCAAACTTACATAGACTAAATACATAACATAGGGTCTTGCCCTCACGATACAACATAAGGCCTCTCAGGCTTACAAAACTAAGTTTGACTTGTTCAACCTCCTTTCGGCTCCTCGGATTGACTACATGAAATTTGTTTTTCTAAAACATAAGCCAAAACTTAGTGAATAACAACGAATGCATGAACGTAAAATACCATGGATCATTTTCATATCATACATAGCATAGCATAGCGTAAGCAATGTGAGCATCGTATACATTTCTTGAACATTTAACTTTCATAAACATGGCATCACATGCTTTCATAAACATACATAGCATATCTTAAAAACGTAACAACCCGGCATGACATGATGACCATATAGGTCGGGTGGCTCTTTTGGCCGAGATATCTCTTTTGTAGATGGCTTTATTTCACGTCCTCCCATCTACCTTTTAGGACTGGCTGATTTGGTTTAAGTCCCGTCAGTGGGGACCTCGAGTGTCACATGCATATAATTTGAACATACTTGTTTTCGTATAAACCAAGCATCCATGGGTTTTCATACGTAGCATAAACATTGGCATACTTTTGCAAGACATGGCATTACATTGCAAATACATTTCATGCATTGAAAGCATGGAAAATATTTGTACATACATAATATACTTTGAAAATACATAATTTTTGTTCATAGCATCGTGTTACTCACTTGGATCTCCTCGGCTAGATTCTAGACTGCGTGTCCTACAAACGAAGTAAGGAATTATTAATACTAGGTTAAAATCTCTTAACATGGTCTAAGGACTTATATAGGTCAATTAATTACCTAAAATACCTTGGTCAAACTCACTAAGCCTTAGGGAAAAAGTTCAATTCTGCCTAAAAATGGTCTGGGCGTTCGAACGCTCAAAAGTGTTCTTCCAATGGCGTTCGAACGCTTGGTCGTTCGAACGCTAGACCGTTCGAACGCTGTTCTTGGGCGTTCGAACGCTCCCTGCGTTCAGTGACATGAACAGTAGCTGATCTAACAAATTTTCACCAAAAGCTTCCCAAATCAACTTCAATCCTTTTCAAGTTTTCTAAGGTACCAAATATAACTCAAGGGAACTAAAATAACTAAAAATGGGAGGAAAGAAACTATTAAAACGAAAGGGATCTAAGATTAAAATAACCCAAAACCCTAACATACAACACATATATATATATATGGATTTTTAAGCTTATACCTTTCCTTCCAAGCTTCCTTGAGCTTCAAATATGGTTTCTATTTACCTTGATCCTCTTCCTTCTTCCTTTTCTTTCTTTCTTTCTCTTCTCTTCCTTTCCTCTCTTTTCTCTCTCTCTCTCTTTACCCGTGAATGGGTGTGTGTGTGTTGTGAAGGAGTGAAGAGTAAGTGTGTATATATGAGAGGCTGTGAAAGGCTGAGTTGGGAAATGATCCCATGTGGTTTTTCCCATTTTAAGTTCATGTTTCCTTTTTCATTTTCCTGTTTCTACTATGGGCGTTCGAACGCTCCTTTTTGGCGTTCGAACGCTTAGAAGGATTCTGGGCTATGGCGTTCGAACCCTCTTGCTTACAGTTCAAAACATGCGAGACTTGAAATTTTAGGTTTTTGGTCTTACCGTTCGAACGCTCCAAATGTGCTATCAAAGGGCGTTCGAACGCCTAGGCAAAATGCTCGACCGTTCGAACGCTCATCTTGGCGTTCGAACGCTAAGAAGGATCCTGGGCAAAATTTATAAGTTTAGGGCTTTTGAATATTGGCTAATCTAAATTGGTTCATTTAGACCCTTAAACTTATATTACTCCCTTTAATTATTATACATGTCATAATATATATAATTAATGGGATTTACAGATGCGGGGTGTTACAATTTTGATCTGATGATAACCGGAGAAGGTGTCCATGAAACTTAAGAACTCATGTTTGGACAAAGCATCAACTATCAGGTCAATTTTTGGCAAAGAAAAACTGTCTTTTGGGTATGCCTTATTGAGGTCGGTGAAGTCAACACATGCTCTCTATTTTCCTCCTTTTTAGGGGCGACGACAACATTGGCGAGCCACTCTCGGTAATGGGGTTCCTTGATGACATTGGCTTTAACGAGCTTAGCGGCTAAGGCAGAGGGCAATTTACGACGATAAAGTCCTACCAAACAGTGGTCTGGTGTGGCTCCACTCTCAAAGTTATCGGCAATTTGATCCATCCAAGTGGATGGGTCATATTTCCTCCAAAACCTACTAATGGAGTATGGAAGGGATGGATTTTATCTAATTCGATCTTCATTTTCTCGAATGCCGAGATGATTAAGATATCCGTTGAGCTCCCATTATCGATTAAGATTCGATGAACATTAAAGTTGGCGATGACAGCTGATACGACAAAGTCGTCGTCATGGGGAAGGTAGAGGCCTCTCAAATCATCATTGTTGAAGGTGATAGGCGGATGAGCATCAACAACGGGCGAGGAGAGGTTGTAGATTTCTTTTTCAGCTCGCCCAGTGGCGCCCCTAGCATGCCTCTTTATGGATGAATTTGAACACCCACCTGATCCAAATCCACCATGAATTACTTGTATGTCTCCCGCAGTTGGACGATTATCGCCATATCTCCTTTCTGGCGAGTGGGAAGGTAGGCAATCAGCTACATACTTCCTCAAATATCCTTTTTTGATAAGGTCGGCGATCTGCTCCTTCAGATGGAAGCAGTCTTCCGTGTTGTGGCCATGGTCCTGATGGAATTCACAATACTTGTTCATATTTCTCTTCCGAGGATCGGTCTTGATTTTTTTGGGCCATTTGACGACTTCTTCGTTCTTAATCTCGGTGAGTGATTAAGCGATGGGAGCGTTGAGAGGTGGCAAAATCATTTCTGGGCAATGAGGTGGAGTACGAGGACGTTTTTCGTTTGTCTGCCCTGAACTTTGATCGGATTTTTTGCTCCTTGTTTCTTCCCTGTAGTCGGATCGCCTTGTGCCGGGCTCCTTCCTCTTGTGATGGTCTTTCCCTCGTCGCCTCCGTTTTGCTTCGGCTAACTTTTTTACGGCGATATACTTGTCAGCCTTGCTCTGGAGAACTGACAAGGTCTCGGGTACATTCTTGGAGAGAGAGTCAAATAGTGGACCGGGACGAAGTCCTTCCATCATGGCCATAATCACTACCTTGTCACTGGGATCCTCCACTTCAATGACGGCTTAGTTGAATCACTTTACATAGTCTTTCAAACTTTTCATTTTCTTCTAGTGATTGGTGACAATATGGGAAGCGTTCTTCTGCCGGATTCTGCAGCTCATATACTGTTCCCGAATGCAGTTTTTTAAACCATGACTTCGCCGACCCTTTTCAAGTAGCAATGAATGCTTTGAACATTACCTCATCTGAACAACCTTGGAGTGACATCAAGCTCTTATACGAATCTAAATGATCCATGGGATCTATTTTGCCCTCGTAGGTTCCGAGCTGACTGGGTAGCTTGAACTTGAAGGAAACCCTAGCTCTCAACCCCCTCTCTATGAATGGTGGCTCAGTCTGCTTGATCACAACATCCACGTTTACCGGAGCGCCTGCCCCAGTATTGATGACATCAAGATGGGCGTCTAAATCTCTAATCTTTTGTGAGGTGAAATTGCTTCGACGTCTAGGCATCTGGTCGTTGCGGCGAGGAGATCTTCCTCTCTTGGCTTCCCCGCCTTCAACCTCATGAGCTTGGCTAGATTGGGACTCTGATAAGGCATTTCTTTCACTTCGAGGGTGAGGTGAGGGAGATCAATGTCACCCGGCTCACTCCCTCACCTCACCCAGTGCTATGATGACTTTGGGATACTTCCTCGCTAGACCGATGAGGTGGGCGAGGAGGATTATTTTCAGGAGCGGGGATTGGAGGAACCTGCAGTGGGTTAGCTGCGAGAAGCTGCAACAACCGGGCGTTATTCTCGTTCATGACTCTCATCGGCACGGCCATATCGTGTATCTCACGATGAAGGCCTTCCAAATCTGGAGTCTGACTGGCATTGGCCATTGGATGAGCTATGTTGTCTAAAGGATTGCTGACACTTGGTCGAGGCAATAAATGGCTACGTAGGTGCATAGAATTGAGAATTGTCGTTCCCACAAACGGCATCAAACTATTGTGGTACAAATCTGGGCGAGCAACCAACAGTCAAGTTGCTTTGGATGGCGAGGTGACAACCTCGGAAAAGACTCGGGCGACCTGCGCAACAGAGAACAAACGTTACCGGCCAGGGCGAGGCCGCTCAAAATCCCTTCGGTGTGCGAATCAGACCAAGGCAATCAAAAACTAAGCTATCAACAAGCAGAGCTATTCGTCTGCCAGAGTTAAAATTATTCCGTACCTCATAATGTTGGGGGAACGGACTTTATATAGATGGAGAATGGAGAGTCGTGTAAGGAAACTGCGGCGTGATCCTCGGATGGCCAAGTATGGTAATATATCCTAGAGATATAGGAGATTTAATATGGAGACATGACACCTAGAGGATGTCCCGTGATTGTAGGTGTTGAGAAGGAAAAAATCTCTTCCGAAAGTAGTTTCCTTGTGGAGATAGAAGACTGGAGGAGATGGAGTTCATATGGAGAGAGAACTGGTCCATCACCTCACCCGTCTGTGATACAGAGGCTGGCGAGCTTAAGTAAACTTAATGGCGATCTGGCGATGAGGAGTCTCCTCGCCCATTGGCGAGATGAAAGAAGCCTGGTGGTGTGAATGAATGAGCAGGGTGAGGTATAGTGGAGATTCTCTTGAAGGTAGGCGACGTGTGCCCTTGGCGAGGTACGAATGTTTTATCCCACATCAGAACCAATCCAATCCAAATCTAGAAATACCGGTTCGATTATGATTTTAAACTACGATTTTGGTAGATAAAGCCACCGGGCCCAAATCTAGAAAT
>BRYF01000019.1:3100000-3107500 GCA_030159135.1 Actinidia polygama
CGGAACAATAACTGCGCTAAAAGCTTGGACGAGGGGTAACGGCCGACGGCAATCCCAAGGGATGATAGGGGACAGAAGGAGACTTGCACGAGAGAATACCTTCTGATAGCCCCCATGCCTAGATGGAGACTTCGACAGTTGATAATAGGCTTTCAGCCATGCCGCATGGGTATGGTCAGGTCAGCCACTTACTCATAGACGTAATAGGCATCGAGCCACGCGCTAAGCTAAGGTACAAAGGAGAACATGGTCGTTCTCATGAAGGTATGTGCAACCTTACTGTCTAAGCATACATACATTTTTTCTCTCTCTAAGATTCTGAATGTCTAACTTGACTGTCGGAGAGCCGTTTTCCAAAAACAGCTCTGACAACTGGTCTCATCATTCTTGTGATTGCAGTTCAGGCATTGCTGTTTAACTGGACTGAGGGTTGAAGTTACTCATGCAGCTATAGGGTCGCTTCGGGTGTCATCCTTGATTTCCTCTCCTCTCATCATACAATAGAAACCCCACAATTGGCGCCATCTGTGGGAAGTTGATTATAGACATTCACCAAGTTGTTTCTTATGGCGTCGCAAAGCTCCAACCACTCTAGCAGTCGTGAAACTCGCAGGGAGGCCCCTCATGCGCCCAAAACTCCTGAGCGCAGAGGAGGTAAACTACTGGAGGACGTGTAAAGGGTGGCCAGGGACCCCTATGGGGAGGGATTAGCCAAGCTGCAACGGCTCCGAATCCCATCCCGCAAGCTTTGTTAAGGGACACTTTGCCAGAGACATGATGGGGAGTTAGCGAGCTCCGAACTCAAGTCTTACCAAGATTCACTCTGCAGACAATCTAGAAGCTCCGAACCAGGAACAATAATTTATGCTAAAGTATGCTTTGCATAAGAAAAGAATCGAAACGAAAGGCCAAAGTGGAGTTCTATTCCAAAAGCCAAAAAAGAAAGTAAGTCTTTACACGCCCGAGCAAGAACTAAACAAGTCTTTGAAAAACAAAAAGCATGTCAAGACTCAAGAAGGGGAGTTTTGATTTACATCTCCCCCACCATCGGCTCCAATCTCCACGGCGGACCTTCCTCCAGACACCTCAGCGACCGTTCTTCCGATTTCCTCCGCAAGATTGGAAGCTTCGGTGCCCGGAGTCATAGAGAGGTCTGGGACAAGTTCAAGAGCGCTCTCATCTTCATTCGGCCTATTCAAAAACTCTACCTCGTCGAAGCCGGGCAAGATCAATGGAGAATAAGGTGTGGGCGACTCAGGAAAATCAGGAGCAGGGGCAGTCGTGGCCCACGCTGGGTTGTCTTCAGGCACGTCAAGCTCCTTTAGGCAAGACAACCATCCTTCCAGAAAGGACTCAAATTGAACCTCGGCGAATTTCTTGCTGTAGTTGTCCCTTGCATGATTGCCTCCCTGGCTGAAAACTCACTCGTACATAGGGCCATAAGTCACCGCCGAATCTCGATGAGAGCACCCTCTGTGGTAGCAACCTTTTCTTGAGCTTGGACTACAGCCGTGTAACTGGTGTCCCGGGCTTGCTCTGCGAGGACCAAGTCTGCCTTCAGCTGACTGAAATCGGCCAACACAAGTTTGGCCTTGTTCGCCTCGGTCTCCATTTTTCTTGGCTCATTTTAGCTCGATCGAGTACTTTGCCATTCGGTTCGAGGTTGCCATCGCCCTTTGAAGGCTCTACAAATCAAAAATGAATGAAAGAGCTAAGTATTCGACATATAAATTGTGTAATACCAAAGTCACAATGCTCACCTGAACATGCTGCATCACTAATAAGTTCTTCATCGTATCCCAAGATTCCTTAGCGAGAGCAGTGGAGTCACTCGGCATCATGACTACCCACGAGACAGCCAAACTAGTGTTAAGATCTCAGGCAGAGTCAGCTTCTGTTACCTGTCTATCGAGCTCATAGGCAAAAAACTCGAGTTTCCAAAGCTCGGCGGAACCAACCAAGCTCACCTCCCTTTGAGGCCGTTTAGGCATATCGACCAAGTGCTCTTTCCCTTTATGCTTCCCCAGGACAGAGACCTCTGCCGAGCTTGGATTGGCCCCTATTACCGCCACAACCACCTCTATTGATGAACCAATAGTTGGTGGGGGGACTTGGATTGCAGGAAAAGCCGCTTCAATGGAAGGGGTAGCAGTCTATGCAGCCTTCCTAAGATTCCTGAACCTCATTATATCCTCCTCATTAGAGCTCACCCTGGAACTAATTCATCTCCCCCTTTGTGGCATTATCAAAACAAAAGGAGATGGAGAATCAAGACTTCTACTATGATAGGGGAGGAGGATGAGACGAAGACAAAGAAAGACCAGAAAGTATGTTGAGTCATTTTAGCTGGGCTTTGAGATAGTCCATTCTGTCTTTATATTGCACATGATACGCTTCTTGTTGCTTATATAGCCATTTGTAGTTATCTCCCAATCGATCAAGATATTAATCATAACCCTTGTGGCATTGCTCCATGTGATCCATTGTAGCATTCATGCATCCAATGTTTTCCATGAGAGTACTCCAGTAACTTGGGGGATTTTGCAATGGTGCTTGAAATGAGCTAAGACTGGGAGGAATATCTTCAGTATGTAGCGCATTATCCATATCCATTTTAGCTGGGTCCCAGCTTTGAGCTTGGTCTCTTTCTTCTTCAGTTTCCTTATTGTTCGGGGTGTTACCACTTATACTATGTCTTATTAGACTTTTTGTGATATTTTTGTCTCTATATTGGTTGTGTTGATTTCGAAGTCAAACCATAAAGTACTTAAAAATCTTAGTCAAAAGAGCATCGTTCGGTAATGCTTGGACTTATGATTTTTCATATCGATCATCTCTTTCAAAATCAAATAGCTTAAATTTAGAGGCTGGCTAATAGCACTTTTAAATATGATATAGCTATTCATGGTAGAAACTTTATTGATATGCCATATTTAGGGATGATATTGTAGACGATGAATCAATAGAACAACCAAATTTTTTTCTTCAAATCATGATTATTTAGGGCGCCTATGTTATCTTTTTTAGATATTTCATCAATTATTGTCATATCATAGGGGGTAAGCCTATCAAGTTGACTCAGATTATCGATAAAAATGTGATCCCCAATCATAGGCACTCCAATTATTTTAGATAGAATGTTTGGGTTTAGTACTATGTGATTCCTTTAACTCTTGAATCTATGGTAAATTTTACATTGTAGAGGTTTCCTATTTCAAGATTACAGTAGAATAATTTTACCAAGTCTAAATAAACATTCGTAGGAAGTGACATCATCCATTCCCATCCTTGTGATTCAACTAGGTCCATAATTTTTTCTGTGTTTTTCTTTGAACTCATCATTGATGTAAGGTTTCAAAAATTTTTATTTATATATATGAAAAATTTTGGACTTTAGTATAATGGGGTAATTGGATCCACTGTTGAAAATCTGAATTGGGTGTAGGCCAAATGAGGCATGAGAGCCTAACACATTGAATCCCTTCATATCTGTTAAACTTCCCTAGACAATACCCCTTCATAACCGTTGGAATTCCCTCAGACGAAATCATTCCCAACATCATCATCTCAGACAATATCATTTCCAACATAATCATGGCTCTTCTTTTCCTTTTCTCTTTTTCCTTTTTTTATTATAATTCGTATTCCCTCTCCCTCTTGTCCAGACACTGACTCTCTCTCCTTCAAGCTATCTCTCTCTGTCTGTGTTTTGAAATCACAGAAGAGATTTTGTGTTTAGAGTATTAGATCAGAGTGAGTAGAGTGTGATTCGAGTGGTGATCATTTGGAGAGAAATTATCTACTCGACGGGGGCTTCGTATCCAATCAAAATCTCAGAGATCTGAGCAATTTGAATAATTCGAAAACCATCACAACTTCTTCATTTTCTAGAGATTACTTGTATCTAATTGAGGTAAAGGGGGGTAGTTTGTTGGGGTTTTACTTTGGGCTTGTTGTTAATAGCTTATATAAGTCTATTAAGACATTATTTTGAGTATTAAATTTGAAATGGAAAAACTTGATTTATAATAAAAATTGTAAAAGATAATTGATTTATGATTATTGATATGAAATTTGTTTATAACAAATGCATTCGAAATGATTTTTATAATGCATATTATTGACGGTTTATAATGTTATGCATATTATATTGTTTACATTAAACTGTTAGTGAATGTAAATTGATATATATATATATATATTAGAAATTTGGAAATGGTTTTGGAAAGTTTATGATATGTTTGGGTAAGTCTTGAGCCTTCGGTGAAAGTCCGAGAAGTTGACTGAATGAAAAGTCCTAGATGGCAACTGCGCTACGTTTGGGTAAGTCTTGAGCCTTCGGTGAAAATCCGAGAAGTTGACTGACTTTTGGGTATGTCATGAGCCTTCGGTGAAAGTCCGAGAAGTTGACTGACTTTTGGGTATGTCATGAGCCTTCGGTGAAAGTCCGAGAAGTTGACTGATGGTTAGGTGCTAAATGATTTTGTTTTTGAAAAAAAGCCAAAAAGCTTGGAAATTATTGGATTAATATTTTTTTAGAGAAAAAAATAAAATTTTGAGAACTAGATGATTTGTGAAATCATGGATTGAAAATCAAAAGTATATTTTGATGAAAACATATGTTATTGCATCAATTTTTCTTATGATTAGATATCACAGTTTTGGCTTGAGATGTCAAGTTCATTGTTAAATCTTTTCAAGGTAACTTACCTTTACTATAAAATGAATTTCAGGTACCGAGAGATATCCTGAATTGTGAGGCATGTGGATGCAGGATGTGTTGTTTATTTTGATAAGCATATAATAGTGTAATTAATGTTGTAATATTATTTTCGCACTCTGATGTAATGACGTCATTATGACGCATTATTTTGATTTAGTTTTATTGTGTTATTGTGATTGTCTATGTGGCCAATTATGGAGTTTTTTTTTTTGGGCGTGACAATTGATATCCATCTAGTGATGTTGTTCCGTTTTTTGAAATCCGACAGTCACGTCGCTTGAATTACTGCATTCTTAAAAATGTTTATTATTAACTTATGTTGGTAGAGGCTCACTTTGGCCAACCACGTCTCCCCTTGTATTACTCATCGAGTACTTAGTTATAGGTCTAGATATGGTTAATTTTTATATGGGAAAGGAGAGAGTACAGATATGAGAACTTATGGTTAGGTTTTTAGAGATTTGAAGGTTGAGGATGAGAGAGAGAAAGAGGGAAAATCTAAGAGTGAGAGGAGAAGATCAGAGAAGGAGAGAGAGATTCTAGGGTTAGGATTTGAGAGAAAGAAAGAGGGATTTCGCAGAGATAAAGAGAGGTTAGGGTAGAGAGAGAGAGAGATGTTTGAAAAAATAAAATAAAAAGGGTTTTTAAAACCTAAGATCGTGATTTTTTCTGATGCATCGCTACTTTCGCAACTTCGGTCAACCGAAGTTTGCCTTTCGATCGATCGAACTTTAGGTAGAAACTGTGAAAAGTTGACAGACATGAATTTAGCCTTTTAGCTCAATTATGGTCTATTTTCTTGATTCTCATACGTCCTAAGTGTCATATGAAGCGTATTAAAGCAGGGTTTAATTATTGAAATCTCAAGATTCAAAATATGAGTGTCCTACATAACTCGTAAACAATGTTAGACACACATAACTACATTTTTCACATATGAGGAATTACAGGTTTAGTTTGATTTCGCATATACATAGCTGGCCTATAGCAATTAAATAGTGAGATATGGTAAAGTTTTGTTTTGTCGGAGATAAAGTATAGAGAATACATTTCAATCTCAACTATTCGTTTTCAAAGATGACTCAACTAATAACTATAGATTTATTTAACAATCCAAAAATAATCACATTGGTTGAGACATTCTAAGTTCACGTCTGATAGAACATAATCTTTTTTCATCAAAGGACTTTGTGAAAATATCCGCCAATTACTTATCAATACTAATATATTTAAGTTCAATGTCCCCTTTTTGAATGTTATCTATTACAAATGATGTTGTATCTCAATTTGTTTATTTTAAAATGTTGTATGGGATTCTTAGATAAATTTATAGTACTAGTATTATTACATTTGATTGGAATGTGATCAAAATATAAACTATAATCCTCCATTTATTGTTTTATCCATAGTACTTGAGCACAACAATTTTCGGTGGCCACATATTTGGTTTCAGCAGTTGATAAGGCAATGGAGTTTTGTTTCTTACTGAACCAAGACACTAAAGAGTGTCATAGATATTGACAAGTGTCAGTTGTGCTCTTTCGACCTAGTTTACAACTGGCATAATAAGCATCGGAGAATCCATTTAAATCAATACAACTCCCATAGGATAAAATATTCATAAATCATTCGTATTGATTAGATATCTAATGATGCATTTTACAGCAACTAGATGTGATTTCTTTGGACATGATTGAAATCTAGTACATATGCATACACTAAATATGATATCTGGCCTATTTGCCATTAGATAGAGTAATGAACCAATCATACCTCAGTAAAGCTTTTCATCAACATTTTTACCATTTTCGTCCTTGTCAAGCTTTATTGAGGTGCTCATTGGTATGGCGAGAGGCTTTGATTCTATTATGCCAAACATTTTGAGAAACTTCTTTGTGTATTTGACTTGATTGATGAAGGTACTCTCATTTGTTTGCTTAATTTATAATCTAAGGAAGAAATTAAGCTTGCCCATCATGTTTATCTCGAATGCACCTTTCATACATTTAGCAAACTGTTTGTACAAATTTTTATTAGTGGCACCAAATATAATATCATCAACATCTATTTGTACAATGAGCATATCATAATTTTGGTTTTTACAAAAAGAGTATTATCTATTTAAATCCATAGAGTGCTTTAGATAATTTAAATACATGATTTGAAAATTCATGATCTTCAAATCTTGGATGTTGTGCAACATATACTTCCTCTGTAATGTACCTATTTAAAAATTCATTTTTTACATCTATTTGATAAAGATTGAAATCCATGTAACATGCTAATGCAAGCAACATGTGAATGACTTCTAATCTAGCTACGGGTGCAAAAGATTTATCAAAATCAATTCATTATTCTTGACTATAGCCTTATGCAACAAGTCTAGCATTATTCCTAACAATGATTCCGGATTCATCTAGTTTGTTTCTAAATACCTATTTTGTACCTATAAAAGAGTGGTCATTTGGTCTAGGTACTAAGGCTCAAACCTTGCTTCTTTCAAATTAGTTTAATATTGTCAAAGATAATGTTCTTAAGCACAATTGCTTAGCGTATAACCATAAACTCTAGCATAGATTTGATATAGATACAAACGGTAAGAAAATACCGTCGATAAGCAATTGTATAACATAACATAATATTGGAGAAAACATTTTATTTTTATAGTATCATATTTAACGTTTGTACTAATATTTGTTATCTGACCATATAGTAGTCAACATAATTCTTGCAAACATACATTATGTTCTATGACTACCCGCCTTGAGTCTGGTATC
>BRYF01000019.1:3117500-3120000 GCA_030159135.1 Actinidia polygama
AGTGGTGACTCATGGTGGTGAGTCATCACCATCAATTTTCCCTCATGGCCTAGCCATGCTATCTTTATATATGTCCTAAAGTTGGACATGAGTCTAGTTTTCTGTTCCGCTTTGTCAGAAAATATTTTTAAGTAAAAATTTTATTATCGTAAAAATTTCAAAAATTAAAAAAATACTACCATTGTAAAAATACAGCAAACCTTACAATAATAAGGTATAAATAAAAATATTAAAATCGATTAAAAGAAATTGGAATATTACACTTTTGATATTTTAATGCTAGCTATCAAGTAATATCACCCCCAAATATTCTAAAAGAAAAATATTTTGCTTATCATATTTAGTTATAAAACTACCTTACATCATTAGATCATGTGATTAATGTCGTATAAAATGCTATATCAGGCTATAGGACCAGTGTGTCAAATCCCTATGTGGTGCATAACACTTGCATGGTGGCATATCTTGCATAGATGCATGACTAGTTTTCTTCAAGCCTTACAAGTAGATTTATCTTAAATGCATACTTTTATATCATCCAAGTTGGTTTCCTTAATTATTTTTTCAAAAATTAAATTTTTTTACTCGTGTTTCGGTAGAATTTGGATCAAGAATTTGTGATTTTTTTTTATTAATTGGCAAAATTAAATTTATTATTATCCTAATAATAATGTTACATAGAAATGGACTTCAAAGCTAAAATAGGAAAACAAATCTACGTTGGAGTGTTATCTAGAACCGGTCAGATCCATCATGGAGCATAAAAAAAAAAAAATTATCGCCAGTGGAAAGAAAAGTTAAGGGAAACACAGCTCAAATTTCTTATAATTTTTTCCCTTATAAACTACTCCACAAATCTTTTATCCAAACATAACCTTAAAGATATGGTGAACATTATTCACTATTTTGAATAATGTATTTTTTGGGTCAACAAATAAGGTCTATTGCTTTGAAACCACCAATAAGGATAATGCTTAATATCCGTATGATTGCTAGTTTTCATTGTTGTGAAAAAATGATAAAACTTTGAAAAGAATAAAATATCAGAAGGTAGAAAATTAAGAATTAAGCAAGGCATATCCAGGTTGCTATCTTTAAGATAGTAATTTTTTTACTATGCTGCAAATGGACTCTTGAAAATTCTATATCAATGATACAATGTCTACTAATTTAAAAATAATTAAAGGTGCACTCCTTAATAATCTTAGGACCAAAATATAACCTGAGAAAAGAAGAAGAATGAAGAAGTACAAAGATAGAGATTTTTTTTTACTTTTGTGTGTTCTTTTTTAAATTTTCTTTGGTCCTATTTATAGAGAACCAAAGGATACATTCAAAGCATCACAACTCTTCAATAATGTTGGACAATCGTACCAAGTTCTCACATTTTCGCATACTAGCCGTTTTGGACGAAGTCTCAACATTCAAAATTATAAACAATGTGTAACAAAGTCCCAACGGACTAAAACTAAAGCGAAACGACGCATACTAAATCAAACAGCAATTAAAAAGTCATTAATTAAAATAAATATTATTACTATTAATTTAAATTTTAAAATAAATTTCTATTTTTTCTTTTCCTTTATATATATATATATAAAATACTAAAAGAAAACTATGAGTTTCCTCAAAGGAGAAATCTCAAAACTTGAGAAAAAAAATAATAAATCTTCTCTTACTTATAGGAGATTCCTTCTCACTCAAAAACTTAGCTAATCAATGTGGGATAGATATTTATTACTCCGGATGGCAAATCGAGAGTGTGTGTGTGAATAGGTTTACAACTAAATTACCTAATTAAAATTATTATAACTAAATCCCCAAATCAATTGCTCTTAAATGAATACTTGCAATGATAAATATGACAATATCATTAATATGAGCAAGTATATAATGCAATGCAAAAGATTAAACGAAATAAGGGATAGAGAGAGTGCAAATTATTTATAGTGGTTCGACCAATCCTTGCCTATGTCCACTCTCCAAGTCCTCCTTGAAATTCCACTATCTTCAAGCTTGTGCGTGCTTGAAAAAAATTTACAATCACTAGAGAACCTTTAGTCTTCAATATAATACCCTTTGCTGAAATGCAACCACTAGAGAGCCTCTAGTCTTCAAGAGAATACCCTCTCTTGGAAGTCGACTCAAGTTTCTCGCAAATTCTCTTCGAAGCTATTCCTTAAACAATGAACTTTTGATAGGTCAAACTAAGTTCTATGCATAATTAAATACTTATATCAAGTCTAAAAGCACATGTACATCATTTATGACTTGTGGGAATAAACAAAATAATATTCTAATAAGAATTGAATTTATTTAATCCCACTTAAGTGATTTGTACTTATTCAAGATTTGTGAATATTAAATATGAAAGGAATGTGATACTATCATGAAATCAACACTTTGAGAAAGTTATTATACGTGAATAAGACTTGTGTGAATACTCAACAAGCTCAAAGTAACTGTATATCAAAATATGACCATGAAAATTATTGGTTTA
>BRYF01000019.1:3127500-3135000 GCA_030159135.1 Actinidia polygama
ACTTATGATTTCTGCCCAGTTTCCTTCTTAGCGTTCGAACGCTAGGATGAGCGTTCGAACGGTCAAGCACTTTGCCTAGGTGTTCGAACGCCCATTGACAACACATTTGGTGCGTTCGAACGGTAAGGCCAAAAACCCAAATTTCAAGCCTCGCATGTTTCGAACTATAAGCAAGAGGGTTCTAACCCTCAATGTACAAAATTATACTGAGTGTTCGAACGGCCTTTCGAACGCCATAGCCCAGAATCCTTCTAAGCGTTCGAATGCCCACAGTAGAAACTGAAAAATGAAAAAGGGAGCACGAAATAAAAATGGGGAAACTACATGGGATCATTTCCATGCCAGTACTTTACAACCACACATATACACACATTCATTCTCTCATCCTCACTCTCACACCACACACACACGGTCGAAGAGAGAGAGAAGAGAGAAAAGAGAGAAAAGGAAGAGAAGACAAAGAAGAAGAAAGAAAGAAATAGAGAGCTTAGGAGAGCTCAAAAGACTCCATAGTGAAGCTCTAGGGAAGCTTAGAAAGAAGGTATAACCTCAAAACCTCTTAAATATGTATATATGTATAGTTAGAGTTTTGGATTTTGATTTAAAACTTAGATTTACTAAGTTAGGTTTCAAATTAAAGGTCCATTTTAAGATATGATAGTGTCCTTGAGTTGTATATCACAACCTCAAAGCCTTAGGAAGATTCAAGTTAGTTTGATTGAGTTTTTGGTAAAAATTATAAGATCAACTACTGTTCATGTCACTGAACGCAGGGAGCGTTCGAACGCCCAAGAACAGCGTTCGAACGCCCAGATGAGCGTTCGAATGCCAAGGCCATTTTAGGCAGAATTGACCTTTTTCCCCTAAGGCTTAGTGAGTTTAACCAAATTATGTTAGGTAATTAATCAACCTATATAAAGTCCTTAGACCATGCTAAGAGGTTTTAACCTAGTACGAGGAAGCCTAAGGTCAAGTCAATAGTTTGGTTAGTGAAATTATTATCAGTGAACCTAATATTAATAATTCCTTACTTCACTTGTAGGGACACGCAGTCTAGCACCTACCTAAGGAGATCCAGATGAGTAACACGATGCCATGGACAAAACATATGTACTTTCAAAATATTTGCGAACCATACTATGTATATCAATTTTTTTCCATGTTTCAATGCATTAAAAATATGTTAAGATATAAATGTCATTTCTTCTAAAGCATGTAAATGTATTATACTATGTATTGAAATCTATGGATATTTGATTGATTGATAGAAAAGCAAAGTATGTTCAGAATATGCATGTATGGTAACACTCGGAGCCCTCTTTGACGGGGTCTAAAGTCAGATAGTCCTAAGGTAGATGTGGGACATGAAATAAAATCATCTGCAAGTCGAGATATCTCAGGCCAAAAGAGCCACCCGACCTATATGGTCACTCAGTTCAGCCGAGTTGTTACAAGTTTTCAGCTATGATATGCCTATGTGCATCTTTCAGATATGTCATGTATGACTATAGAAGTATGTATGAAATATCTATGTGAGCATCACGTTTATGAAAGTTATATTTCAAAAAAAAGTTATGTTAATGCTCACATGTTTTATGTATACGATGTACGTATGGTATGAAATCATCCATGGTATTTTACGTTCATGCATCTGTTGTTATTCACTAAGCTTTAGCTTACATTTTCAAAAATAAATTTCAGGTAGCCAATCAGAAGAGCCATAGAAGAAGGCGTCATGTGGAATTAGTTTTGTGGCCTATAGGCCTTATGTTATGTAGAAATGTACGGCCATAAGATGTATAATTTAATTCGGCCATAAGATGTATGTAAATAGTTGAACTTAGGCACAACTCTGTGTACAGTATGGATGTGACACTTTATTATTTTCAATATGATTACGTTTTTGCAAAAGAAAAATTTATGTCATTTTAAATGATATTGCACATGAGATCAATCAGAATACAGGTAAGTTGGCCTTGGCAGCCAGCCACCGGCCATCACGCGCCTTCAATCCGCATAGGCTGGGTTGCGGGGCGTGATATTATCCCTCTCCCTTCACAGGTCTAGTCCCAGCAATTCTGTTGGAAAAAAAAATGGAGGGGAGAGGGGAGAGTTTGGCCAACTTTTGACTTTGTGGCTTGGGTGGGTAACTCTCATAATAACTCATGGGGCAAATCACACCATCGTGTGGTTCCTATTGATGTACATGGTTAGGTCATGTATGCTTAACACGTGTTTATTTTTCTGTAACTGTAAAAGTTCAAGCTTTTTATAAAAATTCTCAAAAAATCCTACTTAATACTTAGAATATAACATACATAAACTTCACATAAATAACATGTATTTTACCTATTTTGTATTTATCATATAATTTATATATCTAATTTGATTAATTTTATATTTTCAAATCTTTGGGATTTTACATTCTTCCCTCATAAAACGTTTGTCTTCAAACTTAGAATTTACCTACAGTCTCAAAAATGAAAATGATAGTGAACTTGCATCTCAGCTTCTCTTTCCCATATCGACTCTTCCATTGTGTGATTCCGCCACAGGACTCATACAAGTGAAATAACCTTGTTCCGAAGCACTTGATCGCATTAGTCTCAAATTTGAACGAATTGTTCTACATACGACAAATCCTCTCCTATCTCTAACGGATGGTGTTCAATGGCGTGGCTTGGGTCGAAGACATATTTCTTCAACATCAAAACATGGAACACATTGTGAACGTTTGCCAATTCCAATGGCTAGGTAAGGCGATAAGCAACTGGGCCAAACCTATCAAGAATTTTAAACAGTCCAATGTAACGTGGATTCAATATTCGTTTCATCCCAAAACGAATGATACCCTTAATGGGAATACCTTCAAAAATATATGATCTCTCTATGAGAATTCCAAATCTTTCCTACGCTTGTCGGTGTAGTTCTTTTGATGAATCTAGGCGATACGAATTCGTTGTTGGATAGGCAATCTTCTATGTGGTTTCTTGTACAATTTGAGGACCTAGGAGTCTTCTATCTCCAACTTCAGTCCAGCAAATCGGGGATTGACATTTTCTTCCATACAACGCTTCAAATGGGGCCATCTTGATGCTCCCTTCATAACTTTGTTGTAAGAATATTTCACTAATAGTAGATGCTCTTCCCAACCTCTTTTGAAGTCTAACGTGCTTAGCCATAGTAAATCTTCTAGTCTTTAAACTACCCTCTCTGATTGTCCATCGGGCTTCCAAAGCCGCTTGCAAAATTTTTCAAAACTGTGAGATGAATCTCGGGTCACGATCTGATACGATAGACATGGGTGTTCCATGAAGGCAAATGATTTCCTTTATGTACAAGTTTGCAAGCGTATCCAACTTGTGCATGATCTTCATAGCTAAGAAATATGCTGACTTGGTGAGACGGTCGTTAATTACCCAAATAGTATCATTCCTTCTATTCGAACGTGATAATCCTATGACAAAATTCATCGTAATGCATCTCCATTTTCATTTCGAAATAAGATGAGAAGTCAATAGTCCTCCCGGCCGCTGATGTTTCGCTCTTACTCATTGACAATGAATGCATCATACCACATAATTTGCAATGTCTTTCTTCATGCTTGGCCACCAAAAAACTTCCATCAAATCATGGTACATCTTGGTACATCCTAGATGAACAACAAACTTTGAACTATGGGCTTGCTCCAAAATTTGCTGTTTGATTTTTGCCGAACTTGGCACACACAATCGTCATATAGTCTCAAAATGCCGTCAACAAAAGAAAATTTTGTGACTCTTCATTTCTCCACTATGTCACGGAGTTTCCTCAAATGATTATCATCCATTTGCGCCGCCTTGATCTTCTCAATGATAGTGGGCTCTACCGTAAGAGCGAATAACGTAGCATCCTCCTTGTGGGACACGATCTCCATATCAAGTTTCCTCAAGTCTTGTAGTAGTGTTGGTTGGGTTGTAATCATGTACGCTAAATTACTGAAAGATTTTTGACTGACTGCATCCGCTATAATATTTTATTTTCTAGGGTTTAAAGGATCGTCAGGTTGTAGTCTTTCATAAGTTCCAGTCAACGTCAATGTTGCATGTTAAGCTCCTTCTGGGTGAAAATGTACGTGAGTCTTTTATGGTCTGTGTAGATCTCGCATAACTCTATATATGTAATGACGCCAAATTTTAAGGTCAAAAATTAAAATTGTAAGCTCCAAATAGTGTGTTGGGTAATTCTTCTCATAAGGTTTCAGTTGTCATGAGGCATAGGCAATTACCTTTCAACACTGCATCAGAATACATCCTAGTCCCTTTAGCGAGGTATTGCTAAAGATCACATAACCACCAGCTCCCGTCGGTAGGGTTAGAATAGGAGTCGATATCAACTGCTTCTTCAATTCTTGAAAACTGTCTTAACAATTTGCATCCTACTTGGAGGTCACATGCTTTTGGGTCAATCACAGTCGTTGTGAAGTCTTGCACAAATCGTCTATAATAACCGGCGAGTCCCAAAAAGTTTCTAATCTCTATCACATTGGTAGGTTGAGGCAAATTCACAAAGACTTCAATTTTTTGTAGGTTAACAAAAATTTTGTCCTTTGAAATTATATGCCCCAAAAAGGCAATGCTTGAAAGCCAAAACTCACACTTCTTGAATTTTCCAAAAAAAATCTTCTCCCTTAATGTTTGCAAAGCTATACATAGATGTTGCTCATGATCCTCATTATTATGGGAATATATGAGGATGTCATTGATAAAGACTATAATGAATTATCGAGGTAAAACTTAAATACGCAGTTCATTAGATCCATGAAAGTTGCTGGGGCATTGTTAACCCAAATGGAATCACTAAGAATTCATAGTGTCCATAGTGTGTGCAAAATGCGCTCTTTGGTATATCCTCTGGCTTGATCTTCAGTTGGCGATACCCTGATCGAGACCTATCTTGGAAAACATTTGTGCACCTTGAAGTTGGTCAAATAGGTCATCGGTCTGTGGTAAAGGATACTTGTTCTTCATGGTGACACGATTCAATTCTCTATAATCTATCCACAATCTCATGGAGCTGTCTTTCTTCTTCACAAATAAAACCGGAGCACCCCAAGGTTATGTACTTGGTCGGATAAGACCCTTATCCAACAACTCTTACAACTGAAGTTTTAACTCTTTCAATTCGTTAGGTGCCATTCTGTATGGCTCCTACAAAATTAAAGAGGTACTGAAACTAAGTCTATGGTGAATTCCAATTCCCTATTGGGAGGTAACTTAACAAGATCATCTGGAAATACGTTAAGAAATTCTTTCACAATTAGGATATCAGATGGTTTGATCTCTTTAGGTGTACAATCTAAATAGAAGCAAAATAACACTGGCATCCCTTCCTAAGCAATTGTCGTGCATACATATAAAGAGATGAGGTAGAGTGGAGGGCAACACATTTTTTCTCAAATGATATTTTTGGTTGCATAGGAATCTGAAAATTTACTTTCTTGTCCACACAATTGATGGTGGCGTAGTTTGAAGCTAACCAATCCATTCCCAAAATAACATCAAAGTTTTGGATGTCTAAGGAAATTAGATTTACATGTAGAAGCCATCGTGTATTTGAATTCCACAATCTCTAAAGATATGTGAACCTATCATGGAGTCCCCAAATAGGGTGGAATATATAAGGTAAAGTTTAAGGGTTGGGGAAGTGTAGACAATTTAGTGGTAAAATAAGGTGCAACAAAGGAGTGGGTAAAACCTGAATCTATCAATACATGAGCACAATATGAATCAATGGTGAGTATACCTAAGACCACAGATGTGGAATCTTGTACGTCTATAGGTACAAGTACGAATACTCCCCTTGTTGAAGTTGACCCCTTTTAGTAGTAGAAGTAGGTTTCTGAACGAATGGGGATGGTGTCACGATTGAAGCGACCATAATCTGTGACTAATTGGATTTGGGACAATACCTGATCATATGGTCCTATTTGCCACAATTGAAACAGGCTCCCATCCCCTCATGACAAATGGTCTCCTTGTACTAAGGGCATTGTGGATAAGTTCCCTTGGATGATGATGACGAGTAGCTCTTACTCATTGTTTCTTTGTTTAGTTTCTTGAATTGGCTGGTATTTGACCCTCCCAGTCCCTTGGATATTTCTCCCTTCCTCTTGTTATCTCTATCATAGTAATATTCCTCATTACTACTTTCGGCGAGGAGTGCTCGATTTACCACATCCGCATACGTAGGCAATTGGAGCAATTCTAGTCGACCGTTGATATTCCCTATTAGGAAATCTTTAAACCTTCTTACTTTCTTGTCCTTGGTGTCCACCATATATGGGGCATATCTTGCCAACTCAGTGAACTTGTCCTCATATGCCATTACTGTCATATTTCCTTACTTTAAATGAATAAACTCTTTGAGTTTCTTTGACTTCAGAGCTTGTGAAAGATACTGGTCATCAAAAACTGCCCGAAATCTTTCCCAAGTCATGCTGGGTTCCCTTTCAAATTTGAGTAGCCACCATTCATACGCTTCACCCATAGACATATATGTAACAAAGCTAACCCTTTGCGCATCCGTGCATGGAAATACAATATAAGTCTTCCTGATCTCTTTAAACCAACGATTGGCCACTTCAAGATCAATCATTCCCTCAAACGTTGGGGGACTTAAGTTGCAAAATTATTTGATCATTAGAATCCCTACGGCAAGATTGTGGTGCTCCAGAGCATTAACCAAGCTCTCAAAGGCTCTCTCAATTCTATTAGGGTCAGGGTTGCATCCACCCTTCCTCCTTCATCTTCCTCGTCCTCTTGTTGCCATGATGAGTCCATAAATATAAATAGACTCGAATGTAAGTAAACAATTGAAAGAGGAGTCCACTTACAAAATCAATCATTATCATATAGTTGCTAGCATGCGAGTACATTCAATAGCATACTTCATCTTTACACATAGTCATCATGCATTAGAAATAGTACAAGTCTCTAAACTATGTGCTCTGATCCCATTCTATGATGACCCCCGGCCCCCACGAGGCTTCACGCGGCACCGGGTTCCTAAATTCTTTTTCCTTTAATTTTTTTTTCTTTTCGTTTGCGAAAGCAAAACATGTTTATTTATTTCTGGAGTCAAAAGAAAACCTATATTAGATTCATTCATTCAAAATACAAGCCCGTATCGGTAGAGAGATTGTACTTATCATGTTATTCATATATATTGGTTCAAAAGGTCTCAGACATTTTGGTTAGGGTTAGACAATATCAAATCCATTGTTCTTGTTGCATAAGATGACATAATCTATATTAAATTTTACATTGTTCAAAATGAACTTCAAAACGTGTGGTTCTATCGCTCTACTTTACTTATTTGCCTTTGTCTCCATAAACAATGTTCCTAAGCACATTTTCTTAGCATATAACCATAATCTCTAATAGAGGTTTGATATACATATCAAAGACATGAAAATATCATGGTTGATGCGTGTAACATATCATTAAAGAGGATCGTATC
>BRYF01000019.1:3227500-3230000 GCA_030159135.1 Actinidia polygama
GCCGGACTGAGACTATGTTTTGGGGCACGAAGCATGCACGATACGTTAATGTGAGTAAATTTTAAATAATTTTAAATATTTGACATATTAAACTCATTAATTTATAAAATTCATGGCACGGCACAAGCATGATTAGACATGGCACAAGACATGAATTGGTCAATCGTGACGAGCTTAGGTTTTTATCAAATGGGTACGGCACGACATGATACAATTAAATATTGATTCAACATGATACGACCCGAATCATGAAAATAAATAGGACAGGCCGATATGACAAGGCTTGTTTGACGACCTCTATTAGAAACCATAGAGTGCACATATATTGCATGGTTGGGTTTCAAGAGTGAGTATAGGCTCGCATAGACCTGGCCCAGAAACATGCAGCAGGCTAGCATAGCCGTGGCCCAACAAAAATTACACAGGCATTTGTTCAGCCCAATGCCTTGGCCCAAATACAATATCCAACAGGGCACGGAATCAACATTTGTGGGTGGGCCTGGGCCCAATAGTGAGAAACTTGAAACTTTATGATTTTTAAATTCTTAGCCTCCATTATCTCAGTTGAGTTCAAAACATGTTTTTGAATACGTGTCTGCACCAAACATACTTTTTTTTTATTTAACAAGAAAATGAAAACTTGCTTTTTAAATCTTTTAATAAAAAAATAGAAAACTGACAACATTAAAGAACTTCGGTATTCATACAAAATTTCAGCCTGTATAATTTTTTTTATTCACGTAATTTTTAAATTTCTTGTTTAATTCTTCAAAATTATTGAGTTTGAAAACAGATACAAGTTAATTTATTATTAATTTAATTAGTATGCATAAAATATCTTATTTAACAAGATTGGTATGGCCTCTTTGTTTGAAAAAAAAATCAGTGCATGACTATTTGAGTTCAATGAATGATGCAAATTGCAATCCATGCACATGAAATCTCTCCCTCTCTCTCTCTCGAAAATAAGTGTTATGAGAAATTCTTTTAACCTATATTATTTCTGTTATGAGAAATCTCACTTCGGTATTCATACAAAGTTTCAACCTATATTATTTATTATAATTCAGTATCTAGTTCGAATGATGGCCTAATTCGAGGGGACCATTCCCACTATCTATTAGCGGAAGACCCAATTAAAGCAGAGATAGAGTCCCGTATGAATTAACCTCATGAGATTCTGATAAAGAGATTTAAACTTGCGACTTTGAAAATAAGTTCCTTAGTCATGATCAAACTTTGACTTTACGAACATGTAGATCATAAATTCATAAAAACTCCCTTTCTTGAATGGGTTCACCTAGACTTTTACTAACAAAGCTTGAGAGAGAGAGAGATGTATAGTTTTGGCTTTAACTTTACTTGTGTCTTTTTGTTTGGCCAAGTGTGATTTCTTTTATAATTCCCCTGCCCCCCCCCCCCCCCCCCCCCCCCCCGGCGGATACATGCTAAAAAGTCTAGGGTTGTGGGTTCCATTTGCCCATACACCTAAATTTATTTTCCTATGGCCTACACTATCCAACTGATGCCAAGATCTTAAAAGTTCTTTAGATAATCTTTTTTAAAAAAAACCCCTCCCTCCCTCTCTCTCTCTCTCTCTCTCTCTCTCTCTATATATATATATATATATATATATAAAATATCATTTTTCTCATAGGTTATGATAACATAACCACGATATAAAAACATAAAATTTATACATAATTTTTCATGAAGAATGACGTGGCTTAATATGAATTTTTAATTACAAAATAAATAATTCATCAAAATGGCTTTGTTGAAAACCATGAACTATCACGTTATTCTATTAGTGTTTTTTGTATAAATATATATTCTGTATGAATATAATTTTTCATGATGCTATATGCTATTACAAGAACGGCTACATTTAATTGTACCAAACCTTTCCACGTGCTTCTCATATGGTGTTTTTTTGGAGGTGGACCATGTTATGGGCATCATATAGATAATTACTTGCACCACAAAGATTGCTAATATATTACTAAATGATAGATATTGAAACCTTAAATATTAGAATCATCATCAACACTTCGTAAGCTAGTGTAAATATACTCCAAAAAGATTGTAGTATATATTGATTTATATATATATATATGTAAATATATTCCAAAAAAATTGTGGTATATATTGATTTATATATATATATATTAGCAAAGTGAATGCACACCTTACGAAGTGTTGATGATGATTCTATATATATATATATAAATATAAATCTAAAAGCCTTAATCTACCTTATGTTGACCAATAAACTCCCTCCTATTATTCAAAGTATTCTTCCAGACTTTGGAAACACCTATCCTTGGAAAAAAAATATTAAAATCCCCCATAAATCTTCACTCAATTGTCTCATAAATATCCATTCTTTGAAAAACATTAATTAAATTCCTGGCATTTTGAAATATCCATTAATTTGTCCCTCGATGTTAATTCTCATCAAATTAATAACGGAAGACACCTATGTGGCAATTTTTTTAGC
>BRYF01000019.1:3235000-3237500 GCA_030159135.1 Actinidia polygama
AAGAATTTCCATTTTACGAAATTGACCTGGTCGGTGATTTTCTTTTTTAGAGGCATGAAATAACAAAGAATTAGTGGACCGATACTAATTATACTAAACTAAAAGTATTGCCAGCTCAGAGAGAGCTAATTTATTGAAGGCCTCCCTCCCTCTCTCTCTCTCTCTCTCTCTCTCTCTCTCTCTCTCTCCCCCTTCAGTCCACGTTTCTGTGGTTCTCTCTTCTCTCTCCCCCCAGCACATCACCACTCTCTGTCTCACTTCCCCCGCAGAAAGCCTCTCCTGGAACGACACCCTCACACGGCACAAAATCAACTATTCCAACAAGATAAGATTGGGTAGATTTATATTAAAGGATATTCAAATTGATCAGTCCACTCAAATTAACTAGAATTTTCAGTTTCCATTGCTTCATTGGTTAGAAACGCATCAAAATCTCACCTTTTTTTTATACTTGATTGTGAAATCAAAAAAGTTAATTTTGATTCTGCCCAAAATTAAGAAATAAAATAATGAAGTTTTTTGAAATCTTTCTAAAATCATCTTTTTCTTATGCTTCTGTTTATTAATTAAAAATAACTTTAAGAAGTTGAAAAAAGTTATTTTGTAAAAAGTTTCATTTCAAGTTTTTTCAATTTTTGTTTTTAAATAATTAATTATAATATAAGTTCAACTACAATAAGCATAAGTTTCAAATCAAAAATTAAATTTTTTGAAACCTTTCTAAAATCAAGCTTTTCTTATGCTTATGAAACCTTTCAAAATGTAAAAAAAAAATATTTTTAAAAAAATATTTTTAATTTTTTTCAACTTCTACTCTGAAATAATCAATCTTATTATAAGTTTAACTACAACAAACACGAGTTCCTTTTAATTTTGTGGAGGTTGTGCTTGTAAAATTATCTGACAAGTAGGTACTTGGGGACAAATTATACAATGACAGAAGTTTGACTGTGTTAGGGCAGAGGCCTCCATCGAACCATCGCTACTTAGCAAGCAAAGTAGTCCTCTGCGCCGGAGTTCGGTGCAGACACTATTAAGCATTGGCCCTGCTAAGGCGAAGATCTCCACTAGGCTATTGCTTGGAGATCCTTCACACTACAGCTCCACCAAGCTATCATGAAGAGGATCTTGGTGGATACAGGATGCTTTGTTGAGATGATGTACTACGACCTTTTTAAACAGCTTAAACTCACTCAATCAGACTTGAAACCGGCCTGGGCTCCCTTGGTTGGATTCAATGCTCAATCTGACTAACCCTTGGGAACCGTGACCCTCAAAGTCCGAGCTAATTCCCAAGATCTAGTGATAAAGTTCGTTGTTGTAGACATTACTTTCCCGTATAATGCGATCGTTGGACAAGATTGGTTGCACAGGATGAAGGGGGTGGCCTCCACTTTATACCAGGTCATTAAGTTCTCCGCCCCCCGAGGCGAAGAGACCCTTTATGGAGATTAGGTAGCGTCTAAACAATGCTACCTCGCTACAGTCTCCACTAAGGCGGCAATGAAAGAAGTTCAGCTACTCGAGGAAGAACAGGAAGTCCTGGAGGACGTCGGAAGGGACCCTGAGGCTAAGGTTGTGGAAAACTTGATACGCTACGAATTGGATGAGCCAAGCGCGGATCATTTCTTCCTAGCAGATGCGAATTTGAAGGAACGAGAAGGAATGGAGCTCATCTAGTTCCTTAAAGTTATATCGAGGTCTTCGCATGGACACCTTACGAGATGCCCGGGATAGACCCCAACTTCATCAAACACGAGTTGAATGTCTTGCCTGACGCCTGGCCAATAAAATAGAGGGAAAGAGGATCAGCAGCCGAGCACGTGGATGCAGTGATCGAGGAAGTGAAGAAGCTAAAAGAGGCAAGTGCAATAACTGAAGTTCTTTACCTGAGTTGGTTGTCAAATACAGTCGTGGTAAAGAAGAAGATAGGCAGATGGAGAGTGTGTGTGGACTTCACAAGCCTCAACTGAATTTTTCCAAAGGACTTCTTCCCTTTGCCAAAGATCGATCAATTGGTGGACTCTAACTCGGGTCATGCCCGGATGAGCTTCTTGGATGCATACTGAGGTTACCACCAAATAGCCATGCACAAGCTTGATCAAGAGAAGACTGCATTCATCCCTCAAGGCGTATTCTGCTACAAGGTTATGCCCTTTGGTTTAAAGAACGTTGGAGCCAAATATCAAAGGATGGTCACAAAAATGTTCGAGTCGATTTTGGGTAGAACCATGGACGCTTATAACCAGACCACATTAGGGACCTGATCGAAGTGTGCTTGATATTGAAAAGACATAAGTTAAGACTGAACACGACAAAATGTGCCTTCGGGGTGAGCTTGAGAAAGTTCTTGAGACACTTGGTGATGAGACGAGGGATTGAGGCGAATCCAGAAAAAATAACAACAATCAGCAACCTCGCCATCCTAAGGACTACAAAGGAGGTGCAAAAATTGATCGGGATGGCAGCAACACTGAAAAGACTTATTAGTAAGTCTTCA
>BRYF01000019.1:3262500-3267500 GCA_030159135.1 Actinidia polygama
TATTCGGCTACAAGACTATGTAAGCACAAAACCTATTCTAGACGGGAAAATCGAGCTTCGCACCTAGCTGTGTTGGAGGATCTTCATGGACAATGATCCAATCAATTACAAAACTGCCTAAACCAGTTGCTTGGAAGTGATGATCAAGATTATATCATCCTAACATGCCGAATTTAGGATTCAAAGCAACCTGCCCGAGTTAGGCCACCATTGGCTGGGGGTCAGATCCAACATGATCTAACTTCAAACTTCACAATATAAGCTTCGGCCAAACTGAAGTCTGCAATATCTGACACCGGTAGAACCACCACAGAGAGTTTATTGCCCTGAGCCCGACCGACAGAAGCTACGTGTTACAGAGTTTTGGGGGACCAAAACTCCACATTACAGAACTTTTGGAGACAAAGGTGGACGAGCCGGCAGAGCATACTGAGCTTTGCCCTTTTTAGACTACCCATTATCTTATGAGGGGCACCAACTAGAACCTTCCTCTTCCTTAAGCCCACCTTGGCAACAGAAGGCCCCAAGGGGCAAAATTGTAAAACCATCAACTCTAATTCTATAGAGAGAAGCAGACTGAGAGAAACTAGAAGTTCTGGGATACAAAACCAATGGCAGGGTCTGCTATATTTATAGGGGCGGATGGAAGGCAAACAAACCGTCGTTAATGGGGAGGCTAACAAACCACCATTAATGTGAAAGTCCTGTGGCCCGCCATTAAAGGAGGAAGGCGAACCATCACCCAGGGCATGTGAAATGGCAAAGCATGCATCTAGACAGTGACGTTTCGCGCATTAATCATCATCAACTGGCTAACATGAGACAGGTACGTGGTGTCTCAAACGCACGCCACATGTCCCATCAGATGTGCATACAATTGCACTCTGAAGAAATGTAAAGAAGAGTTAGTCGAGCTCTATACGAGCTTCAAGCTCTATCCTACAAGGTTTTTCGAAGTATAGTTGGTAAAAATAAAGAAAAGTTAACCGAGCTCGACGAGAGCTCCAAACCTTATCCCATATACTATTGCCAGAGTACACTTTGCCAGAGATTTGATGGAGAGTTGTCAAGCCTTAGGTGAACTCTAACCTGTACCCCATGTGATTTTTCAAAGGATACTTGGCAAAAATAAAGGAAAGGTTAGCCGAGCTCGACAAGAGCTCTGAACTTTGTGCCACATGCTTTTGCCAGACTGCACTTTGCTAGAGATTTGATGGAGAGTTAGCAAAGCCCTAGATGAGCTCTAACCTCTACCATGCGAGATTTTTCGAAATGTACATGGCAAAAATAAAGGAAAGGTTAGCCAAGCTCGATGAAAGCTCCGAACCTTGTCCACCAGGCTTTTGCTAGAGTACACTTTGCTAGAGATTTGATGGAGGGTTAGCCGAGCCTTGTGTGAGCTCCGAACTCTACCCTATGAGCTAGAGAAGCAAGTCTTTACAAGTTCCAACAAAACAAGATTCTTCAGAGCTTGAGAGGGGGATCTTGGGCTTCACTTTCCCCAGCCTTCTTAGTGTTTTCTTCCCTGGATCCTTCTGCAACTATTCTCGAGGCTTCCTCTGTGAAGTTGACAGTGTCGTTGCCTGGAGTCACGATAGCATCAACAACATCCTCGTCTTCCTCTGGACGGTTCACATATTCCATCTTTTCAAAGCCAGGCAGGATCAAGGGTGAGTAAGGCGCATGAGACTTAAGGAACTCAAAAGCAGAAGTAGTCTTGGCCCATGTTGGGCTGTCTTCGGTGATTCTGAGCTCGATTAAGCAAGAAGTCCACCCTTCCATTAAGGCCTTAGAACAAATCTTGGCGGCTTGCCTACTGTAGTTGTCCTTAGCTCGGCTGAACCCCATGTTGAAGACTTGCTCATAGATAGGGCCACAAGCTACTGCCTGAAGCTCAGCAAGTCTAGCCTCAATAACAATAACTTTATTTTGAGCTTGGGTTGTGGCCGCATAGTTGGCATCCTAGGCCTATTTAATAACAACCAAATCTACCTTCAGCTGAGTGATAATAGCTAGCTCGAGTCCAAGTTGCCATCCTTTTTCTCGGCCCTCTTAAGCTCAGTTGACTTCTCCTTCATGAGGTTCGAGAAGACAATTGCTCTCTAGAGGCTTTACAAAGTAAAAACACAGAAAACATGAAATATTGAAAATGCAATTCAAACATACCGAGGTCGCGACGCTCACCTAAACTTGATGCATCACCAGCAGATCCCAGAACATCTCCGGGGACTCCTTGTTGAGGGCAGTGACATTGTTCAATTGGTGTCGTGATTCTTGGCAGAATCAGCCATTATTACCTGCTTGCCGAGCTCACAAGCGAAAAACTCGGGCTTCTAAAGCTCAACTCGAGCACCCGAGCTCATCTCCCCCTCTTCTTGGACCTCCTAGATGTGCCCTTTGTAAGCTCCTTCCCTTTGCTTTTGTCCGAAAGAGGGGCCTCCGATGAGTTTGGATTGACCCCTACAATTGGATCAATAGTTTGCTCAGAGACTTGGCTAACCGGAGGAGCTATTACGAAGGAAGATTGGCAAATGGCATAGTCTTCTTTTTCATATTACTGAACCTCATTATGTTGGCTTCGCCCAAAATACCGCCAAAATCATTGGTCTCCCTAAAAGAAGGCACAATCTCAACCTCTCCCATGGTCTGAGGTAGAATACAAGCAAGATCGTCTAAATGCTCACTATCTGAGCTCGAGATAGAGATGGGCAGGGCTGGTTCTTTCGGTTTGACCGTAGGAATCACCTACCCGCAATTTCTATTCAGCACAAACTGACTGATGTCCTCCTCCTTGCTATAAAGGGAATCTGGGGAAAAATAACTTGATGAGCTTGAAGTGATGCCCTCTCATCGACCTTGGACTAGGGCAGCAGATCGATGCGCACTGAGATCGTCTATAGACCTCTTCGGACTGAAGGTGTCGTGCTGCAGAGCTCAGCCTTCAATGCGCAATGGAGGAAAATTGAACTTACTAAACTCCCTGATCGTACAAGGAATTGTATGCCAATAGATCGGCTCATACACAAGGAGAGCGGTTACCTCCCTAGATTCTTGCCTATTGTTGGCAGCCTGGATGGCCTCCTTACACTGGTCAAAATGGCGTTTCAACTTGTCATTGAAATTTGCACAAGCAACAGAAACAGAAATTAGCGTCGGTATAAGAAAAATTGACAAAGCATGAATGAAGAACACGGACTCAACAAAAGAAATATTTACTATCAGGAAAGTGTTTGTTGTACCTCAGGAATGACCAGAGACCGTTGTCCCCATCCTGGAACTCCCAAACACCCAAAACCCAAACAAACTCATCAAGAAACAAATCTTTGTCCGGGTTGCCCGTGACCAATCTCGTTTGAAGCTGGTTAGGATTCCTTAGGCGCAGATAATGATTACCCATGTAAAAAAGATTGTCTGGCTCTGCCTTCGGTCAAACTAGAGTATAAACATGCAGTGAATCCTCGGCATTGAAGGGCTTGTCCATTAGACGCATCAGTGTGTCTATTGCGAGAATAGTGCAGACGAAGTTAATGGACACCTACATAAAGGTGAGGCAACAATGCGCCATCACCTCCTTCAGCATCGAACTAATCGAGAATCGAAGCCTGGCCTAGATGATTAGCCAAATGCGAACCGAGATTCGGTTCTCATTACCCTCCACTAGATGGGCAATTTCGTTCGGGCCGGGGAGTTCTATTATAACATTGGCAGGGATGCCGTGTTGGGCCCTAAATCTTTCCATGGCTGCGATGTCATTAACCAATAGCTAAGCTCGGTTCAACTTCATGTTCTGAAATAGACTTGAGACAATTTGAATGAGCTCCGCCATACAGTTCTGATGACCTTCTAGAAGCCAGTCCAGATGATCTCGATGAGAGCACTGGAACTTACCCTAACAAGGACACTTAACACTAGGGGACAACAATCAGACCCTCCCACTGCCTTGAACTAATTTCAGCAACAAAAGAGCCTAGGGGATAAAACCCTAGGTCCACTAATCCTACAAGGCAGCCCAAACCCGCTTCATCAACAAAAATAGGTCAAGGATGACCAAGTTTGCAAAGACACAAAGTTCTAACAACGGCGGACAAGCCAAGGTCAGAAAACCAAATCTAGACAATAAGCAATCAAAGATTCAAAGCAAATCCAAGAATCCAAATGAAGAAATGAAGGAAAAATATCAAACATAGACCACGATACGATATAAAGTGCAGAAAGGAAATAGAAACAAGAAGCTTACCAAGGTTAATCTCAAAAAGAAATCAATTGTGTAGAAGTTAAAGACCGGTCACCAAAAACCAAAACGGTATTCGGAAGGACTAATGGACGGCAGCAGTAGATGGAGATACACTTTTTCTCTATCTAGAATGCTATCAAAGGCTCGAAATATAGTGCTGAAAGACGGAAGCCAAACAGATGCAAATAAGGAAGGTGAAGAGGTGGGAAAATCAAGAATGTGTCTTAGTGGGCACGTGAAGTCACACGCCGACAACCGCCTCACGGATCCTACGAGACACGAGCACGTGGTAACCTCTCAGCTATGCGTCCACACCAAATGAGCCCTAGGGGCAGGTGGGGGACCTCGGCGCCAATACTTAGTGTTTTTTGCCTAACCAAACTAAGACACGTGTCTCCACCATTGATGGTAGAATGACAGAAGAAGGCAGAGGAAGGACAGCTAGCAGGCATCATCTTGCCAACCAAGTAACAAACTCAAAAGATGAGCACGTCCAACTCACATGACCTCGGTGAGTGTCGACCTAGCTCATGCGAGCTGAAGGACAATTGTAAGAGGACAAATCATACAATGACAAGAGTCTAACTGTGCTAGGGCAGCTTAGCAAGCTCGGTAATCCTCTACGCTGGTGCTCGGTGTTGATACTATCAAGCACTGGCCCTGCTAGGGCGAAGATCTCCACTAGGCTATCGCTACAAAGCAAGCTTGGAGATCCTTCGCATCGGAACTCGGAGTAGTCATTACCAAAGACAATTGTAGTCCGAGT
>BRYF01000019.1:3272500-3277500 GCA_030159135.1 Actinidia polygama
TTATCTCGGCATTCGACAAATGAAGATTGGGTTGGATAAGCTTCACCCTTTCCACCCCCCTTTGGTTGGATTTGGATGAAATACCACCTACCTGCTCATATGGATCAAATTTCCAGTAACTTTGGGAATAGAGCCTCACCAGACCACTGTTTGTCAAGACTTCATTGTAGTAGGCTGCCCTTCGCCCTACAATGCAATCTTGGGTCGCCCGACTCTGGGAGGAACCAAGGCCATCACTTCGACCTATCACCTGAAGATGAAATTTCCTACCTCGATAGGGATAGGTGAGGTGAAGGGCAATCAGAAATTGGCCAGACAAGCTTCATCTTGGCCATGAAGGCTGAGCCCCCTCACAAATCTAGCAATCAATAGCAATTATAGATTGCCGATGCCGAGATAGGGGAGTTAAGAAATGAGATGGAGGAAATCACCCTAGTGGACCCCAAAGAATCGAACAACACTAAACCTTTAGTAGAAGTTACTCTAGTCTTCATTCATTCGGATTTTCCTGATCCCCATGTCATGATTGGGACAAAATTGGCTGAAGAATTAATAAGCACTTTGGTAGAATTTTTGAAAGACTTACGACATCTTTGCATAGTCGTAGGGCGACGTACCAGGAATGGATCCCTAGGTTGCCACACATAAATTATTCACTAATCCCGACTATCCTCCAGTTCGCCAAAAAAGAAGAAAGTTTGCCCCTAAACGACTGAGAGTCATAGAAGAAGAAGTGGCTAAGCTCATCAAGGCCAATCTCATCAGAGAATCTCACTACCCAGATTTGCTCGCCAACGTTGTCGTCTCCCCAAAGAAGGGGAAAGTGACGAGTATGTGTTGACTTTACTGACCTCAACAAAGCTTGTCCAAAAGATAGTTTTCATTTGCCAAAGATTGACTTGATAGTTGACGCCACCTCCAAACACAAACTTCTCAGTTTCATGGATGCCTTCTCCGGATATCACCGGCATCCACTCGACGTGGAGAAGACTTCTTTTATTATTGAGAGATGGTTATATTGCTACAAAGTCATGCCGTTCAGTCTGAAAAATGCAGGGGCAACATACTAGAGATTGGTAAACAAAATGTTCAAAGAACTGATTGGGAAGACTATGGAGGTTTACATAGATGATATGCTCGTCAATAGCATCAGAGCTGCTGATCACATCGCCCATCTAGATGAGGCATTAGGTAACCTGCGAAAGCATCGAATGATGTTAAACCCTTTCAAATGTATTTTTTGTGTCTCCTCGAGTAAGTTCCTTAGGTTTTTGGTAACCAAACGAGGAATCGAGGCCAATCCGGACCAGATTCAAGCCCGACTTACCATGAGCTCGCCAATGAATATTCACGAGGTGCAGTAGTTGACAGGGCGAGTAGCGGTCCTAAATAGATTCGTCTCCAAATCAGCTGACAAATGCCTCCCGTTCTTCAAGATCCTGAGGAAAAACCAAACTTTTTAATAGAATGAGGAATCCGAGGCAGCATTTCAACAACTAAAAGAGTATCTCGGCTCACCGCCCCTGCTTACAATACCTACTACAGGAGAAGATTTCCTAGTATATCTATCCATCTCGCCAACTGCAGTAAGTGCAGTGCTTATCCGATAAGAGGACATAATTTAAAAACCAATATACTATGTCAGTAAAGTCCTCATGGGAGCCAAAACCAAATACTTGAAAGTTAAGAAGCTTGCCTATGCTCTTGTGATCGCTGCTAGAAAACTTTGCTACTACTTTCAGGCGCACCCTATTAACGTGTTGATGGATCAACCTTTGAAGCAAATTCTCTAGCGACCTAATACCTCAGGAAAACTCCTCAAGTGGTCCATTGAGCTAAGTGAATTCTATATTGATTACAGACCAAGGATGGCAATTAAAGGTTAGGCCTTGGCCGATTTTATGACTGAATTCACATACGATGTCGCCCCAAAGCCTGAGGAAAATCTACCCGAGGTGGAAACCCAAGAGTAGCGAAACTCAAAAAGGACC
This sequence comes from Actinidia polygama, assembly GCA_030159135.1. Classification (NCBI taxonomy): domain Eukaryota; kingdom Viridiplantae; phylum Streptophyta; class Magnoliopsida; order Ericales; family Actinidiaceae; genus Actinidia; species Actinidia polygama. The sequence goes on from BRYF01000019.1 coordinate 3,274,492, forward strand.
TCGCCAGATGGAAAATATTCATAGACGGATCATCAAACCAACATGGATGTGGCGCATGGCTGGTTCTCCAAACTCCCTCAAGCGAACAGATGGATTACTCCATTTGTATAAGGTTTAAAGCCACCAATAATGAAGCAAAATATGAGCCTCTCCTCACCGGACTAAGAGTGGCGATCGAACTAGGAGTGGATTTCATAGAAGCCTTTAGTGATTCCCAGTTGGTAGTAAATCAAGTCCAAGAGGACTATCTCGCCAAAGATGCCCGGTTGATAACCTATTTGGATGAGGTGAAAACCATATCTGGAAAAATCAAAGATTTCAGAATTCAACAAATCCCTAGGGAGGAGAACAGGAAGGCTGATGCTTTGGCAATGTTCCCTCAGCCTTTGATTTCATCTCAAACAGGAATAAACCTCTAGAATTCTTACCAAATCCAAGCATTGAGGTCACCAAGTTAGTGTGTCAGACATAATTAGGCCCGAAGTGGATGAATGACATTATTGCGTACCTTCAGAATGGCATGCTACCACCAGACAAGCTCCAAGCTCGCCGAATCCAATACAGGTCTGCGAAATTTTGTATTTTTCATGGAATATTGTATAAAAGATCTTTTTCAGGGCCTCTCTTAAGATGTCTCTGACCTAAAGAATGAGAGTATGTACTAAGAGAAATTCATGAAGGCATCTGCGAAAATCATTCGGGGGCGAGGTCACTGGTAAGAAAAGCAATCTGCCAAGGTTATTTCTGGCCGCAGATGGAGCGATATGCGGTGACATACACAAGAAAATGTAATAAATGTCAACAGTTTGTTCCTGATTGTCACCATTGATTACTTTACTAAGTGGATAGAAGTTGAACCTCTTGCTAAAATCACAAAAAGAAATACCAGAAATTTTATATGGAAGGGCATCATTTGCCGATTCGGGATTCCCAAAGTCATTATTTTGGACAACACCAGGCAATTCGACAATGATAGATTCAGACAATTTTGCTCAGACCTCGCCATCTCCTATCATTTCTTTTCGCCTGGTCATCCTCAAGAAAATGGTTAGGTAGAGGTCACCAACCGAACTATCCTGAGAAATCTGAAGGCAAGACTAGAAAAATCCAAGAGCGAATGGGCAAAAGATTTATCGAGCATACTTTCGGCATATCATACGACAAGTAGAATACCTACGTGCGAGACACCATACTCCATGGTCTATGGAACTGAGTTAGTCATACCAGTGGAAATAGGGATGCCGAGCTTCAAAACCTCAAACTTTGATAAGGAAAATAACGAAATTGAGTTGAGACTCAACCTTGACCTCCTCAACGAAAAGAGGGAATGAGCAGAAATACGCCAAATAGCTTACAAGCACCAGGTCGCCAAATACTACAATCTGAGGGTCAAACACAGATCTTTCTTACTAGGCAACCTAGTTCTAAGAATAGTTACTTTGTCTACTAAGGAGCCAAGTGCACTAAGAAGCCAAGTGTAGGGAAGCTCAGCCCTACGTGAGAAGGCCTTTACAAGGTTATCAAAGTATCCAGACCAGGAACATATTGGTTGGAAAACATGGAGGGGAAGGCACTCCCTCACCCCTGGAACGCTGAGCATTTGAAGAAACATTATCAGTAATGCACTGGTTGCCATGAGGACAAGATCACCTTATTAGCATAGTGTAGCCAGTATTATGATCGCCAAAAGCTCCATTTGTACCATGATTGTGTTATCTTTCAGATAAGTAATAAAATTTCTCCAAATTTGATTATATCACCAATATTCGCCAGTGGTTCATATCACCAATTGTGAAAGTTTTATGTCGCCTATATCAAGAATGCTCATTCATTGAAAAAAATAATAAAGCATCTTGATCGCCAGTATGAATGTCGCCAATACTAAGAACGCCCATTCATTGAAAAATGATAAGGCGTCTTGGTCATCATTGTGGATGTCGCGTGTTTGATTATTCAAATTGCCAATTTCGAGATCGCCTATACCAAGAATGCCCAGTCATTGAAAAATAATAAGGCGTCTTGGTCGCCACTGTGGATGTCGCCATTATTTATCTCGCTTCATAGTTTTGTTCTCCAAAAACGTTGATCGCCAGTTTTAACTCTCCGTTTGACTAAATGTTAGTAACACCAAAATTCATCTTGCCAATTTTTTGAGATTATATTGTTTTAATAATTAAGACCAAAAGTAACACAATGAGAGAGGAAACAAGGAATAAAAGTTTTCATTCATTTCAAAATCAAAGTGTTACAAAAATAAATACAAGTGTTCAAGAGGAAGGGGGATTATTGTCGGCCTTATCCTTCTCCTCCTCATTCTCTTCCTCGTCAACCTTATCTTCCTCAGCGAGCATATCATGGTCAAAACCCATTCCCTCCAAGTCAATGGCGAGGTCAAGATGATGGCTACGAAGCTTCCGTTTACAGAAGTTAAATCCTTCACCAAAGTACTTTGAAGCAGCATCTTCAATTGCTCCCAAGAATTCAGTCGAAGATTTAAACTCTTTCACAACAGAGTCGTTTGCTTGAGCTAAAGCTTCCCTCAGCTCCACCACCAAAGATCCCAATCTCTCCAACTTGTCAGTGAAAGCATTTCGTTCCTCATTCATTTTGGCCGGCGATGCTGTACTCAAGCTTAGTCCTCAGCCAATTGTTGCTCCAGATCGCCAATTACCACCTGAAGGTGAGAAAACTCACCCTCCAAGGAAGCAGCTCGCCCTTGTTGGAGGGACGCTCTTCCCAGTTTCCCTGCACTACTCAGCCAGGGAGGATCCAAGCACAAGTGCTTGCTACAAATAATTCTTCTCAGGGCAACCTAAACAACTTTAAATATCAAAGGAAAAAGTAGATTCGAAACCGAGGGGTACCTGACCAAGGATGTGGAAAAATCTGGTCGCCGTCTGATCTAAGGACAACTTCTCCACATTCTCTCTGTCTGTAGAGGAAATCACCCCCCGCAGTAGTTTCTCGGCCACCGAGGGGCTGCCCAGAATAGAGGCCTTGGGTCCTAAA
>BRYF01000019.1:3285000-3292500 GCA_030159135.1 Actinidia polygama
AATGAACAAACAAATTAGGACGGAAAGATATAAGATTGTTAATTTTAGGAGATTGATCTTTCCACTTCATTTCTGTAAAAAAGAAAACGCTCCAAAATTATGTTTTAATGCAAAATTAAAAAATCCAATTATTATGTACAATTACGAAAACGTTTTTGTATTTTGTAAAGTTTATCACATTATCAGTATCTATTAATTGGAATGACAATTTTGTAATTTTATGAATAAAGATAAAAAAATAAGGAGCCAAATTAAAAAGCGTGATGAACTATAGGACTGTTGTTGTAATTTGACCAAAAAAGGGTACCCAAATTACAAGACTATATCCGGGAGAGAAACGAAGCAAATATTCTTATCCCCAATTACGGTGATGTAGATTGCAAAATATACGTAGCAATGTGTACTAAGTTCATGTCCATTTTGAGCAATCATATTAGGCCAAATTTGTCTTTTTTTTTTCTAAGATTTTTTAGCTCGTTTGTTTTTTGAGTTTTTTTGTCTTTAGTGATTTTTTTTACCATATGATCAAATCTTATACTTTTTCAGTTATCTTGAAGAGAGAAATTTATTTTTTTTAAAATATTTTAAAAAATAACTAATTTGTCGAGTAATTTTTTTTAGGGAACTTTTGCTCAAATTAGATATTTTTTTATATTTTTCATACTTCTATGATCAAGAGTAACCTAAAACGTATAAAATTTTGATCAAAACGGTTTAAATTTTTTTCTAAAAATGAAAAAGCTCAAAATATCAAAGCAGTTTAAAAAATTCAAAGAAAAACTAGGCCAAACTCAGCAATTAGTTTTGAAGAGTTGGTGTTCCAGCATATGACTGGTTAAGATGTATATATGTGCCAACTTAGTTGCAAGGTATATCATTAACAATGATGCTCTTTATGCTTATATCCTAATTATTTTCTCAATTTAATATATATCTTTTTACTCAAGTAAATAAAGTCTCTCTTTAGTGATAAAAAAAAATTGTACAAGCTTTTAGGTTCATGTCCATTCTGCACAACCATATTAGTTAGAAGTTGTAAAATAAAATTATGATGATTTGATGATTTCAAACCAACCGTATCCCATTTTTAGTTGCAGTTACTTCCTATACAATGAGAATTCAATTTTTTTTGGTCAAGAGATATTTTATCACAAGCAAAACGTAAATTAAGCTCGACAACTGCAACATCAATCGTTTTAAGGGTACTGAATTTCGGCACAACTCGAGTGACCTGCGCAGCAATAAACAAACGTTACCGGTGGGGGAGGCCGCTCAAAACCTCTCTGGCGTGCGAATCAGACCAAGGCGATGAGGAGAATAAAGGTAGCCAAACTCTAATAAACAATGAGCTATTGAGAGTAAACATTGGATTGTATCTCATAATGATGGGGGAGCGGCCTTTATATAGATGGAGAATGGAGAGCCGTGTAAGAAAACGGCGGCGTGATCCTTGGACGGCTAAGTATGAAAGTCTATCCCGGAGATATAGGACATTTAATAGGGAGATCTGACATCTGGAGGACATCACGCGATTGTGGGCGTCGTGATGGAAAGAATCTCTTATAGAGGTAGTTTCCCTATGGAGATAGAATCCGTTTGGATCAAATCAACACTTGAGGATCATGAGGTTATTAAAGGACCGCTTCAAAATGCAAAAGTAACAATTGCTAGGGAAATCACTAGGGTTCCAAAGGTTAATTTAGAACTACCCTAGATTGATCTCTCCTCAGCATAGAAAATGTTCATTGATGGAGTGAAAAATAGCTTGGGAGCAGGGGCAAGAGTGGTACTAAAAAGTTTTGAAGTGGCAATTTTTGAGCACTGCATTTGGTTAAATTTCCCTACTACAAATAACGAGGCCGAATACGAAGCCTTCATTGTGGAACTTTGGTCTTCCAGCAAAGAAAAGGTTCTCGAGCTCCATATTTTTAATGATTCAAAACTGGTAGTCAACCAAGTTATAGAAAAATTTAAAGCTCTGAGAGCCATGAAAGCGAAGTATTCGACAATAGCGAAAACCCTTCTCAGCGAATTCAAAGCAGTCAAAATTGAGCAAGTGAGGAGGGACTTAAATTCACACGTAGATGCATTGGTAGGATTGTCATCTGTTTTCAAAGGAGAAATAGGTCGTACCATCACAATTGATTTGATCTCGGTCCCTTGTCACGAAAAGTTCTTAAGAGTCCATCCTAATCAACATTGAGCTGGGGTCGAGCTGAATTGACCCAATTGTAAACTTTATACGACATGACAAGTTGTTGAAGACAAGAAAAAGGCACACAAACTCTGGATAAAAGTAACACAGTTCTGGATCTCCTTTAAGGGGGACTTGTACAAAAGATCCTATCTGGGGACCCTACTTATTATGCGTCCACCCGAGCCTAGTCAAGGATGTGCTTTTTGAAATCCACGAAGGCATTTGCGGACTACACTTAGGGGGAAGATCATTGGCCCACTGAACCCTGACTTAGGGATACTAGTGGCCATTCATGTAGAAAGACGCCCAAGTATATGTCCGTAAGTGTACGAAATGCCACTCTTCTCCCTTCTAATTCATCAACCAACAAGGGACTTGACCCCTCTCACCAGCCCGTGACATTTTTCCCAATGGAGAATGGACATCATGGGGGTTCTATCCCTAGCTCTAGGTAACAAAAATTTTTTCTTAGCAGCAATAGACTATTTCACAAAATGGGTAGAGGCCAACCACTAGCCCAAATCATGGAGATGGACGTAATCAGATTCATCCGCAAAAATATTCTTTCCAAATTCAGCATCCGTAGAGAATTCATATTAGATAATGGAACTCAGTTTGTAGGACCAAAAGTCAAGCACCTGTTGGGGCAATTAAAGATCAAGTTCTACATATCAACACCGATCTACCTATAGTGCAACGGGAAAGCCGAGGCCACCAACAAAATAACCATGAATGGGATTAAGAAAAGGCTCAAAAAATCCCAAGGCAAATGGGTTGAGGAACTGCCAAACGTTTTTTGGGCCTATCAGCTCACACCGTGGAAAGTAACGAACGAGACACCTTATCCTCTAGATTTTGGATTCGAAGCCGTAATACCGTTGAGGGTTGGTCTGCCCACAATACCCAAGGCATATGATATCAGTTATAATGAGGGAGTCTTAGCTCGGGAGCTCGACCTTACTAATGAACGAATAGAAAATGCGCTAATACGAATGATAGACTACCACAAGTAGCTAACTAAGACATACAACCAGAAAGTCCAACATAGACAATTTTCGGTTCGAGATTTCATTTTGAGGAAAGTTGTTGGAAATACTAAGGACTCGGCGAATAGGAAGCTCGACCCAAATTGGGAAGGACAATATACGACAGTCAAGCTTTCCGATAAGAGCGCTTACTACCTTGAAGACCCCGAGGGCAAACAAGCTCCGAGACCTTAAAATTCCAATAACTTGAGGAAATACTATCAGTAAAGTGTAACTCTCCTAACCGAGCCTATATGCATATCAAATACACTTACAAAAAACTGTTTCTTAAAGATTCTGTTTTCCAATATTATAAAAATTAAACACTTTCCTTAATTATACAAAAAATCACTCGTTTCGAACCTTTTAACGCACTCTTTTCCAAAAATGATTTATATTAGGAAGAAGTCCTCATCTATTTAAGCACGAGCTTAAGCTGTTTTAAAAAAATGAGAGGCTAAACCATTGAACTACCCAAGCATGGGCTTGAGCACTAAAAGGCAAGGTCAAAGAAAATCACCATTTACGCTATGAACATGCAAAAAAATACAGATTTTCGCTAAGCCATGACAAAAACTTATCCGAACGAGAAGCAAGAAGTAAGAAACAACATCCAATCTTACAACTTGGTCGAGCAGTTACAACATTAGGGAAGATTTAGCCGAACTCTATGCGAGCACCGAACTCTCTACCACAAGGATTGTCTAAGAATACTTAGCAAATATCTAGGGAAGAGTTAGTTGAACTCTATGCGAGCTCTTAACTCTGTCCCACGAGGATAGTCTAAGTATACTTAGCAAAAAACTAAGGAAGAGATAGCCTAACTCTATGCGAGCTCCGAACTATGTCCCACAAGGATTTCATAAGTATACTTAGAAAAAAGTTTAGGGAAAAGTTAACCGAATTCTATGCCAGCTCCAAACTCTGTCCCACAGGATTGTCTAGGTATACTTAGCAAAAAATTTAGGGAAGAGTTAGCCGAACTCTATGCGAGCTTCGAACTCTGTCCCAGAAGGATTGCCCATGTATACTTCACAAAAAGTTAGGGAAGAGTTAACCGAACTCTATTCGAGCTCTGAACTCTATCTGACAAAGATTGCCTAAGTATACTTAGCAAAATAAAATTAGGGAATAGTTAGTCGAACTCTATGCGAGCTCCGAACTCTGTCCCATGAGGATTGCCTAAGTATACCTAGCAAACAATTATGGAAGAGTTAGCCGAACTCTATTTCGCGAGGATTGTCCAAGTTTACATAGCAAAAAAATTTAGGGAAGAGTTAGCCAAACTCTATGTGAGCTCCGAACTCTGTCCCACAAGGATTATCCAAATACACTTAGCAAAAATTTAGGAAAGAGTGGGCCGAACTCTATGCTAGCTCCAAACTCTGTCCCTCGAGGATTGTCCAAGTATACTTAGCAAAAAATTTAGGGAAGAGTTAACCGAACTCTATGCGTGCTCGGAACTCTGTCCCACGAGGATTGCCCAAGTATACTTAGCAAAAATTTAGGGTAGAGTTAGCTGAACTCTATGCGAACTCCGAACTCTGTCCCATGAGTATTGTCTTAATATACTTAGCAAAAATTTAGGGTAACGTTAACCGAACTCAATGCGAGCTCCGAACACTGTCCCACGAGGATTGACAAAGTATACTTAGCAAAAATTTAAGAAAGACTTAGTCGAACTATATGTGAGCTCCAAACTCTGTCCCAAGAGAATTGTCCAAGTACACTTAGAAACAATTTAGGGAAGAATTAATCAAACTCTATGTGAGCTCTGAACTCTGTCTCACGAGTATTGTCTAAGTATATTTAGCAAACAATTATAGAAGAATTCGCCGAACTCTATGCGAGCTCCGAACTCTATTTTCTAAGGATTGTCCAAGTTTACATAGCAAAAAAATTTAGGAAAAAGTTACACGAACTTTATGCGAGTTCCGAACTATGCCCCACAAGGATTGACCAAATACATTTAGCAAAAATTATGGGAAGAGTTAACTGAACTCTATGTGAACTCCGAACTCTGTCGCACGAAGATTGTCTAGGTATACTTAGCAAACAATTATGGAAGAGTTAACCAAACTCTATGAGAACTCCGAACTCTATTTCGCGAGGATTTCGCGAGGATTGTCCAAGTTTACTTAGCAAAAAAAATTAGGAAAGAGTTAGCTGAACTTTATGCGATCTCCGAACTCTGCCCCCACGAGGATTGACCAAATACACTTAGCAAAAATTTAGGAAAGAGTGGGCTAAACTCTATCCCTCGAGGATTGTTTAAGAATACTTAGAAAAAAAATTATGGAAAAGTTAACTGAATTCTATGCGAGCTCCGAACTTTGTTCCACGAGGATTGTCAAAGTATACTTAGCAAACATTTAGGGAAGAGTTAGCCGAACTCTATGAGAGCTCCGAACTCTATCCCATGAGGATTATCCAAGTATACTTAGCAAAAAATTAGGGAAGAGTTAATCGAACTCTATTTGAGCTTCGAACTCTATCTCACAAAGATTGCCTAAGTATACTTAGCAAAATAAATTAGGGAATAGTTAGCCGAACTCTATGTGAGCTTCGAACTCTGCCCCACGAGGATTACCTAAGTATACTTAGCAAACAATTATGGAAGAGTTAGCCGAACTCTATTTCACGAGAATTGTCCAAGTTGACATAGCAAAGAAATTTAGGGAAGAGTTTTCCAAACTCTATGCAAGCTCCGAACTTTGTCCCACGAGGATTGTCCAAATACACTTAGCAAAAATTTAGGAAAGAGTGGGCCGAACTCTATGCTAGCTCCGAACTCTGTCCCTCGAGGATTGTCCAAGTATACTTAGCAAAAATTTAGGGTAGAGTTAGCTGAACTCTATGCGAACTTTGAACTCTGTCGCATGAGTATTGTCTTAATATACTTAGCAAAAATTTAGGGTAACGTTAGCCGAACTCAATGCGTGCTCCAAATAGTGTCCCACGAGGATTGTCAAAGTATACTTAGCAAAAATTTAGGGAAGACTTAGTCGAACTCTATGCGAGCTCCAAACTCTGTCCTAAGAGGATTGTCCGAGTACACTTCGAAAGAATTTAGGGGAGAATTAACCGAACTCTATGTGAGCTCCGAGCTCTGTCCCACGAGTATTGTCTAAGTATACTTAGCAAACAATTATGGAAGAGTTCGCCGAACTCTATGGGAGCCCTGAACTCTATTTCGCGAGGATTATCCAAATTTACATAGCAAAATAATTTAGGAAAGAGTTAGCCGAACTTTATGCGAGCTCCGAACTATGCCCCACGAGGATTGACCAAATACACTTAGCAAAAATTTAGGAAAGAGTGGGCCAACTCTATGATAGCTCTGAACTCTGTCCCTCGAGGATTGTCTAAGAATACTTAGAAAAAAAATAGAGAAAAGTTAACCGAATTCTATGTGAGCTCCAAACTATGTCTCACAAGGATCACCTAGGTATACTTAGCAAAAATAATTAAGGGAAGAGTTAGCCGAACTCTATGCAAGCTCCGAACTCAATGCCACGAGGATTGCCCATGTATATTTAGCAAAAATTTAGTAAAAAGTTAACCGAACTCTATGCGAGCTCCGAACTCTGTCCCACGAGAATTGTCTTAACATACTTAGAAAACATTTAGGCTATAGTTAGTCGTACTCAATGCGAGCTCCGAACACTGTCCCACAAGGATTCGCAAAGTATACTTTTAAAAAATTTAGGAAAGAGTTATTCGAACTCTATGCGAGCTCCAAACTCTGTCCCAAGAGAATTGTCAAAGTATACTTAGTAAAAATTTAGGGAAGAGTTAGCCAAACTCTATGCGAGCTTTGAACTCTGTCTCACAAGGATAGGCAAACTATACTTAGCTAAACTTTAGGGAAGAGTTAGCCAAACTCTATGCGAGCTCTGAACTCTATCTCACAAGGATAGTCAAATTATACTTAGCTAAACTTTAGGGAAGAGTTAGCCAAACTCTATGCGAGCTTCGAATTCTGTCTCATGAGGATTGTCTTAATATACTTAGCAAAAATCTAGGGAAGAGTTAACAGAATTCTATGCGAGCTCCAAATTTTGTCCCAAAAGGATTGCCTAAGTATACTTAGCAAAAATATTTAGAAAAGAGTTAGCTGAACTTTATTGTAGCTCCGTACACTGTCCCACGAGGATTGACGAAATACACTTAGCAAAAATTTAGGAAAGAGTGGGCCAAACTCTATGCTAGCTCCGAACTCGGTCCCTCGAGGATTGTCCAAGCATACTTAGCAACAATTTAGGGAAGAATTAGCTG
>BRYF01000019.1:3297500-3300000 GCA_030159135.1 Actinidia polygama
CTTCGAACTCTATCCCTCGAAGATTGTCTAAAAATACTTAGAAAAAATTAGAAAAGAGTTAGACGAACTCCATTGGAGCTCCAAACTCTGTTCCACATGGATTGCCATAGTATACTTAGCAAAATATTAAGAGAAGAATTAGCCAAAGTATATGCGAGCTCCGAACTCTGTCCCAAAAGGATTGCCTAAGTATACTTAGCAAAATATTTAGGGAAGAGTCGTACTCTTTGCAAGCTCCGAACTCAGTCACACAAGAATTGTCAAAGTATACTTGGTAAAAATTTAGAGAAGAGTTAGCCGAACTCTATGCGAGCTCCGAATTCTGTCCCACGATGATTGTCCAAGTACGCTTGTTAAAAATTTAAGGAAAAGTTAGCCGAACTCTGTGCGAGCTCCAAACTTTGTCCCACGAGAATTGTTTAAGTATACTTACCAAAAATTTAGGAAAGAGTTAACCAAACTATATGCGAGCTTCGAATTCCGTCACATGAGGATTATCTAAGTATACTTGGAAAAATGTTAAGGAAGAGTTAGTCAAACTATATGCGAGCTCCAAACTTTTCCCCACGAGGATTGACCAAGTACCCTTAGCAAAAATTTAGTGAAGAGTAAGTCAAACTCTATGCTAGCTCCGAACTCTGCCCCACGAAGATTGTCTAAGTATACTTAGCAAAAATTTAGTAAAGAGTTAGCCGAACTCTATGCGAGCTCCGAACTCTGCCCCACGAAGATTGTCTAAGTATACTTAGCAAAAATTTATGAAAGAGTTAGATGAACTCTATGCGAGGACCAAACTTTGTCCCACGAGCATTGTTCAAGTATACTTAGCAAAAACTTTAGAGAAGAGTTAGCCGAATTCTATGCGAGCTACAAACTTTGTCCCACGGGGATTGTTCAAGTATACTTAGCAAACAATAAGGGAAGAGGTAGCCGAACTCTATGTGAGTTTTGAACTCTATGTGAGCTCCAACTCTATTTTACGAGTACTATCCAAGTATACTTAGCAAAAAATTTGGAAAGAGTTAGGTGAACTCTATGCGAGTTTTGAACTCTGTCCGACAAGGATTGTGTAAGTATACTTAGCAAAACAATTTAGGGAATAGTTTTCCGAACTCTATGCTAGCTTTGAACTCTGTCCCACGAGAATTATCTAAGTATACTTAGCAAAGATTTAGGGAGAGTTTGCCGAACAGTATGCGAGTTTCAAACTCTATCCCACGAGGATTGTCCAAGTACACTTCGGAAAAAATTTTGGGAAGAGTTAACCAAACTCTATGTTAGCTCTGAACTATGTCCCACGAGGATTGTTAAAGTATACTTAGCAAAAAATTAAAAAAAAAGTTAGTCGAACACTATGCGAGCTCCTAACTCTGTCCCACGAGTATTATCTAAGTATACTTAGCAAAAATTTAGGGTACAGTTAGTCAAACTCTATGCAAGCTCCGGACTCTGTCCCACAAGGATTGCCTAAGTATACTTAGCAAAAAATTTAGGGAAGAGTTAGCCGAACTATATGCGAGCTCCGAACTCTATCCCACAAGGATTGCCTAAGTATACTTAGCAAACAATTTAGGGAAAAAGTTAGCTGAACTTTGTTCCAAGGGGATTGTCTAAGTGTACTTAGCAAATATTTGGGGAATAGTTAGCTGAACTCTATGGAAGTTCTGAACACTGTCCTAAAAGGATTGCCTGAGCATACTTCGCAGGTATTGGGGGAGCTAGCCAAACTTTATGTGAGTCCCTGGCTCGGATCCCCTAAAAAAGAAAACCTGCAAGAATAATCAATTCCCATGAAAAACAAACTATACAAGGAAAATGCATTTATTACAAACTTCTTTACAAAAGTGTTCAAAAGAAACAGATACAAAAATGAGAGCACACTATGGCTCGGAAGGAAAATCTTAAGCTACATCTCCTCTAGCTTCGTCCATAGTTGCTAGCTCCGCGGGCTCGGCACCTTCATCCGCAAGAACCTCTTAGCCACCCTCCGCGGTAGGCTGGTTCATACTCCTCTTCGTTGAAGCCTGGAAGGATGAGGGATGAGTAGGGCATATGAGAGTCCGGGAGCTCAACTTCAGGATTAACCTTGGCCCATGTTAGGTTGTCTGCAGGGATGCCGAGCTCAGTCAAGCATGCAAGCCACCCCTCCATGTAGATCCCAGGATAGAGTTAGGCAACCTGTCTATCATAGTAGTCTCTTGTTTGGATGATCCCCCTGTTGAAGACCCACTCGTAGACCAGGCCACAGGTTATTGCTTAAAGCTCGGCAAGATCCTATAGAGCCTTATCCCTCTGATCCCCGACAGCAATAACCTCGATCTGAGCTTGTGTAGCAGCCACATAGTTGGCATCCTGAGCCTCTTTAGCAGAAGCCAAGTCTGCTTTAAGTTGATTAGTGGCAGCCAAGGCGAGCTTAGCTTGCTTCAGCTCAGACTCCAGGTTGCTCACTTTTTTCTTGGATTTTTTCAGCTCGGATGACTACTGGTTCATATGGTTCGAG
>BRYF01000019.1:3352500-3375000 GCA_030159135.1 Actinidia polygama
GAACGGTAGCGTTCAAACTCTAGTAAGTGGGTTCGAACGGTAACTGCAGAAACAGAAAAGTGAAAAAGGGAACACAAGATTTAAAAGTGGACGAGACACACGGGATTATTTCCCATCTCATCAAATATACACCACACAAACACATACGGACGAGAGAGATAGAGATAGAGAAAGAGAAGAGGGAAAAGAGAAAAGAGAGAGAGAAGAAAGGGAGAGAAACCTAGGAAGAAAAAATCAAGACCAAGAGAGGCCATTTTGGAGCTCAAGAAAGCTTGAAGAAGGTAATATACTATATATATGTTGTATGTATGGGTTATAGTTTTGAAGGTTTTTGAGTTTTCAAATCCTAGATCTAGCATGTTAGAGTTATGTTTGACACTTGAAATTGAGTTATTGTTACCCTTTTAGTCTATATTTGAGATCTAAAAACTTTAGAGAGGTTTAGAGTTGCTTTGGAGAGAATTGATTTGGAATTCTGAGATTTTACAGTTTGTCGTTCGAACAGTCTTTGGGGGTGTTAGAACGTCCAGCATTCAAACGGTTTGGGGAAGAGTTCAAACGATATGCATTCGAACGATTTTTACTATGGTTCGAACAGGATCCAGAGGCTTGAATTTGGGTTATTTTGTATCCTACCTCATCTTAATGTTATCCTAGTGCATAGAGTATCTTTGAACGAGCAAGCCTTAAGTAGAATTGAGAATTCTATGCTAGTTTTTAATCTTTTATTTTTGTGTTAGTTGATCTTAGTATTGACATTTAGCACCTTATATTCTTTATATGTAGGAACCCATTATTTAGCACATAATCAAGAGATCCCAAGTGAGTAACACGATGCCATGAACAAAATCATGTATTTTCAAAATATTTTCAAAATGTACTATGTATATACAAGTGTTTTCTATGTTTTCAATGCATTAACAACTATGTTCTCAATATGAATGTCATGTCTCTCAAAGTATGCAAATGTTACTATTATACTATGTATTGAAAACCATGGATACATGATTTGAATGCAAAGCAAAGTATGTTCAAGATATGTATGTATGGTGACACTTGGGGTCCTCTCTGGCGGGACCTTAACCAAGCCAAATTGTCCTAAGGTAGATGTGGAATGTGAAATAAAATCATCTACAATCGAGATATCTCAGGCTTAAAGAGCCCCTGAATAGTTACTCAGCATACCAAGTTGTTACATTTTTCAGCTATGTCATGTATGACTATAAAAGTATGTATGCCTTGTTTATGTGAGCATCAAATTTATGAAAGTTAAATTTTAGAAAAAAGGGTTATGTTCATGCTCACATGTTTTATGCTAAACGATACATGTATGATATGCAATAATCCATGGTATTTTATGTTCATGCATTGTTGTTATTCAATAAGCTTTAAGCTTACGTTTTTGAAAACCTTTTCAAGAAGCCAAGCCGAAGAACCATAGAAGGAGGTCGAAGCATAGATTGTAGTTTTGGTATTCCAAGGGCTTTATGTATTATGTTGATAGACTAGATCCTGGATTATGTAATGATATTGGCCATATGATGTATGTATAATTAAGTTGGCCTTATTATGTATGTAAAGTTTAAATATTTAGGCACCGCTCTGTATACATTGTGCGCACTTCACACATTATCTATTTTCAGTACTATTACGCTTCCGCGAAAAGAAAAATTTATGGCATTTTAAATGAGCATGAATAGGATGAAGATAAGTTGGCCTTGGTGAGCCAGCCACCGGCCATCACGTGCCCGCGATCCGCATAGGCTGGGTTGCGGGGTGTGACAATGATAGGAAAGAGACAAGGTCTTTACCTGAGTTCGGAGAAAAACTGAGTGATATTATTCACTTCTTCTTTCCTTATTTCTTTGTGATGGACACGGTATCAGACATAATTTCTAGGCTCCTAGAACCCCTAAACAAAATAGAGTTATTGAGAGAAAGAATATGACTCTAGAAGAGATGGCTAGGACTATGATTTGTGAAAACTCTACCAAAATATTTTTGGGCCGAAACCATAAACACCACATGTTTTATCATAAATCATATCATGATTAGGCAAGTTTTGAAGAAAATGCCTCATGAACTATGGAAAGGTAGAAAGCCTAATGTGAGATTTTTTTATGCATTTGGGTGCAAATGTTTTGTTATAAATAATGACAAATATAACTTAGGCAAGTTTGACTCGAAATCGGATAAAGCTATCTTCTTAGGTTATTCAACTACAAGCAAAGTATTTTGAGTTTTTAACAAATGTACTTTAGTAGTTGAAGAATCGCTTCATGTGGTTTTTGATGAATCTAATGATCTCTCTTCAATGAATATTTCAAAAGATATAGGTACTGAAGAAAGCATGGAAAACTTGGAGATTACTTAAGAAAGTGAAGAATCTCAAAAAGAATTTTTTGAGGAAGAGCTTCAACTAGAAGTAGTTCTACCTTAACTTAAATTGCAAGAGCAAGGTGGTGACAACTCCAACCTTCCAAGAGAGTTGAAGTTCGTTCACAACCACCCAACAAATCTCGTCATTGGCGATCCATCAAAAGGGGTAGCCACTAGACATTCTATTAGAAATATATGTGGTAATCTTGCATTCTTATTACAAATAGAGCCTAAAAATTTTCATGAATCTGAATTTGATGAACATTAGCTATTAGCAATGCAAGAAGAGCTTAATTAATTTGAAAGAAGTAAAGGTTGAACATTAGTGTCTAGACCAAGTGATCATTCTACTAAATGGGTATTTAGAAATAGGCTAGACAAATTCGGAATCATTATTAGGAATAAAACTAGACTTGTTGAATAAGGATATAGTCAAGAGAAAGGCATATATTTTGATTAATCATTTACTCTCATAGTAAGACTAAAGCCATCCGCATATTGTTTGCATTTGCATGCTATATGGACTTTAAACTTTATCAAATAGATGTTAAAAGTACATTCTTAAATGGACACATTACGAAAAAAGTATATGTTGCTCAACCTCATAGATTTGAAAATCATGATTTTCCAAACCATGTGTTTAAACTTTCTAAAGCACTCTATGATTTGACCAAGAGCATGGTACGATAGGCTTAGCTAAATTCTAAATGATAATGTTTTTTCTCAAGGACAAACAGACAATACACTTTTCACAAAAACCAAAAATTATGACATGCTCATTGTACAAATTTATGTAGATGATATCATATTTGGTGCTACTAATGAAAACATGTCCAATAAATTTACTAATTGTATGCAAGGAGAATTTGAGATGAGTATGATGGCGAGTTCAACTTCTTCCTTGGATTACAAATCAAGCAATTAAGTGAAGAAACATTCATAAATCAAGCCAAATATACAAATGAGCTTCTCAAAAGATTTGGCATGATGGGAGCAAGGCCCTCAACCACTCCAATGAGCACAACAATAAATCTTGACAAACATGAAAATGATATAAATGTTGATGAAAAGCTCTACCGAGGTATGAAGAAAATGAAACCATGTGGACTAAGATACAAGGATGTTTGTCTGTCAAACTTTCTATAGATTTTGTTGAAAGTTCGGCAGACCGAAGCCGAAAGACAAACTTCGGTCGACCGAAGTTTTGATAGTTGAGCCAGTTAAGAAAAAAACGCGACTTTTAGGTTTTCAAATTCTCCTTTTAAAAAATAATCCTCTCCTTTCTCTCTCCGAAATTCACTTTCTCTCTCTCTTTCTAACCCTAAGGGCCCTCTTCATCTTCCTCCTAAAATCAAAACCTAATCCCAACAATCCCTTTCTCACTTTAAATCTTAGATTGTCATTTTTTTTTCAAAGTCTAGATCCCAAAATTCAAAAATCAAATTCAAAAATCTACAATGATGAATCCAAGAACAAAGCACGCCATCAATGACCTGAGGGGTGGTGGTGCCGGTTCAAGAAATCTACGGCCTTTTGTGTTTCAACAACGTCTCTTCACAAACGAGGAGATTCAAAGAACTTGGCTCTCTAAGTTTGTGGATAGATATATCACCATGAGGAGTACCATTGAAGATGGGTTTATGCCAAAATACCGATGCAAGATGATGGAACCGGTAGAAGCACACGGGTGGCAAGCGTTGATGCCTCTTCTTACGAGTGTATACTCGACTTTGGTGAGGTATTTCTATTACAATTTAGAGGTAGGCAACATGGATGATGATGAATTCTCCATTGATACTAGGGTTTGAGGAAAGAACATAGTATTAAATCCAACCATATTGTCTCAAATTATTGGTGTTCCATGTTTTTAACACACTTTGAAAATTCTTTTAAAATACTAAATTAAAAGTCAAAATCACTTCACATGTTATAAAAATGCTTGAACAAACGTTTAACCCAAAATAGTTTTACACTAGTTTCTTTTGAAACTAAATATGCATGCATATGTTGAAAACATGATTTAAGATTTAATTAAATCAAATGACTCACTTATATCTTTGAAGAGAAATACAATTGAGCTTAAAAGAGTCTATACATGTCCAAAATAAAATCCATAAGGCTCTACAAGTCATAATCAATGATACCAAGCTAGTAGAACTTATAGAAGTGTTAAATTATCTCTTAAACTCATTTTGAATAGTTAATGACATTGGTCTTTGAAGAAAACAGTGAAACTACTGTTACTGTCACAAATTCGGTTGCTCGATCAACCGAACTTGAAGAACAACGACCGAAGTGGATTAAACCATCAAATGAAAAACTAAGGGTTCACTAGAAGCGAAGAGCAACATCGACTGAAGTTGGAGAATATCGAATGAAAGTTGAAGAACATCGAACGAAGTTGATTAAACTTTCAAGTAAAGAAATTGACGGCTCACTGGAAGCAAAGAACAATCTCAACCGAAGTTGAGTTTCGGTCGACCAAAGTTGATCAAGCCTCAAACGAAGTTAAGTTTTGATCAATTGAAGTTGATCAAATCTTCAAAATAAAGAATTGAGGGTTCACTAGAAAACTAGAGAAATCTCGAACGAATTCAAGTTTCGATCGATCGAAGTTGATTAAAACTTTGACCGAAGTTAATGAAACCTTCAGTTAAAGTTCGGTCGACCAAAATGTCAACCAAAATTTAAAAATATTGATCTTGCACATCCAAATCAAGATCCAACGGCTGAGATTCATTCAGAATGGCTAGATCAGAAGCATTTAATGCAGTAACGACTAGATTCAGAATCGAGCTTATAAATTCAATTCTTGGAGTTATTGGGAAGGCATTTTAAAATGTCATAAAAATGCATCTACATTTGTATTCAATACTTCAATTCCTTGATCATTTATTAAGAGCTTGATTTGTATGAGCAAAGAGAGCAAAATTACTCTAGAAAGAAAACTTCTTTGTTCTTTTCTTTCATCTAGAGTTGGTGATCTTTATTTACTACAACCATTCTTTCCTTCTTGAGAGAATCACTTTGAGTGATTGTATAATTTTCAAGAAAGATAATTTCTTGAAGATTAGAAGTATTCTAGCGATTATAAAGGTTTTTAAGCACCCGCAAGCTTGAAGATAGTGGACATCCAAGGAGGACTTGGAAAGTGAACGCACGCAAGGATTTGCCGAACTATTATAAATCATTTGCACTCTTTTCTCTCTTTTCTTTATTGCTTATATACTCTTTGTAGATTAGAGTGCATAGTTGATCTATTGTTAACATAATTTTTAATTGACCAATACGTGTGGTGAACCTATTTCATCCCCCTCATAGTTTGCTTTTTAGCCAACAATTGATATCAAAGCAGGACTTACATGTTTCGGATTTAACAATCTAGGAGTCAAAGATTCATGGCCAACATCATAGGAACACATATGGTCGAAGGCCAATCGATAAATTTTTCGATTGAAAATAAATTTTCTGCCAAAGTACAGAGAAGAAACTAAAGACGAGATATTACTAATTGAAAATATTTCCATTGCAAGGCAATTCTTAAAACTCAAACCCCCAAGTTTAAACGAGGAATGGATCCAGTGAAAGCAAACGAGTGGGTAGCGGACCTAGAGAAAACTTTTCGATTATTGAGGTGTGGATAACAATAGAAGGTTGAGATAGGCTCATAGCTGTTAACAAGGGAAGAAAATCGATGGTGGAATCTAAAGGGAGTACGAGAACCTAGAATGAACTGGACTCGATTTAAAGTGATCTTCAAGAAGAAGTACATATCCAAGGCGTTGCAAAATGCAAAGTGCGCAGAGTTTGAGCAGCTTAGGAAAGCTGGGATGACAATCGCGGAGTATGAGGCATCGTTCACAAACTTAGCAGAGTATGTGCTGCATTTAGTTGCCACATACGAGATGATAACACATAGGTTTGAAGATGGACTACGATACGAGATCACGAGGGCGATAAGGCCATTAGTGTTGCCGATGTACACGGATGTTCTAGATCATGCCATCATAGTAGAGCAGGATGAAACAGGGAAGAGGAAGTACCTAGACAACAAGAGGCATCATAATTTCAATAGTGAAGGATCTTACGGACAAAAGAAATCAAGATGGAAAGACCAAAGGGAAAAATTCGAGGGGACAAGCATCTACGTGCCCGACGTGTGGAAAGAATCATTGGCGAGAATGCTAGAGGAATAAAATAGATATTCGATGTTTTCATTGCAATGAAGTGGGTCACATCAAAAGGAATTGTTCGAGACTAAACACCGGGGCAATAGTACTGAGGGGAGGTAATGAAAGAAGAGATGCAAGGCCGGGAGGAAATCAACAAGGGAACTAGGGGAATTGAGGTGGAAATGGAAATGACCAGAGACAAGGTTTGCACTTATGCCTGGTGATACAAGGATCAACGAGGTGGTCATTGCAGGTAACGTGCTCTCCTTACCTACTTACATTTTATTTGACACGAGATCTTCACATACATTTGTGTGTAAACAATTTTCCAAAAAAATGAATAAGGAACATGAACCGTTAGGTTATGAATTAGTAGTGTTGCAACCTACGAATAAGAGCATGAGTTGCTAAAAAGTATATAGAGACTATAGTGTTTGTATTGACGATATAGTTATTGTAATATCCCGAACCCATAAATTGCTTTCATTTATGTTTTAATGTCAATTATTATTATTTTAGAGTCAAGGTGACCAATTGAAAGGTAAGTTGTAACTAAACCTCCTTGAGGAGGGCACATGGGATTAATTCCCATGTGTGTCTTATACACTTGGCACTTACACTACACACATACACTCCACATCACACACACATACACACGTGTACAGAGAGAGAAAGAAGAGAAGAAGGAGAAGGAAGAAGGAAAAGAAGGAGGAGAGAGAGAGAGAGCTTGGAGAGAGTGCAATCCAAGTTATAGAAAGCCATGGAAGCTCCATCAAGCTTAAAGAAAGGTAACACCTTTACCTTGTAGATATATAAATTTTGGGCCTTTTTGGTTTAATGCACCTAGGAAGGTTTGTGTTTGTGTATGGAGATTTCTTTCAATCCAAATTGGTTAAGCCTTGGAACTTGAAGCTCCACATTGAGAAAATTGGAGAGTTTAGATTGAAATGCCCAAATATGTAAATGTTAGGGTTTGGAGAGTCAATCTTAGATCCCTCTTGTTTCATTGGTTATTTTTCCCTCCATTAGAGTTATTATTGCACTTTAAGTGTGTATTTGAACCCTAGTAGCTTTGGTGAGGTTTGGTGTCGGTTTTGGGTTAGGAAGCTTGAGTTGGGAGAGACCATTTTCAAACCAAAAAAAGTTCTGGACGTACGAACGCCATGAGTCGGCGTTCGAACGCTGCAAAGGCCATTCGAACGGTAAGTTAAGTCTATTGACGTTCGAATGCCATAGTGGATGTTCGAATGGCAAGGCCTATTGTACACCAGTTCAGTCTCTAGACATTCGAACGCCACGTTCGAATGCCCAGGCCTGTGGTACGACGTTCGAATGCTAAGGAATTTGTTTGAACGCCTATGCCTATTTTGCATAAATTGGTTCATTTTCATTGGGATTTGAGAGTGTAACACTTCGCATCCGTAAATCCCATTAATTACGTATATCATGACGTGTATAATAATTAGAGTGACTAATATAAGTTTAAGGGTCTAAAAGAACCAATTTAGGTTAGCCAATATTCAAAACCTCTAAACTTATAAATTTTGCTCAGGATCCTTCTTAGCGTTCGAACGCCGGGATGAGCGTTCGAACGGTCGAGCATTTTACCTAGGCGTTCGAACGCCGATTGACAGCACATTTGGAGCGTTCGAACGGTAAGGCCAAAAAGCCAAATTTCAAGTCTCGCATGTTTCGAACTGTAAGCAAGAGGGTTCGAACGCCATTGCCCAGAATCCTTCTAAGCGTTCGAATGCCAAAAAGGAGCGTTCGAACGCCCATGGTAGAAACAGGAAAATAAAAAAGGAAACACGAACTTAAAATGGGGAAAACCACATGGGATCATTTCCTAAGTCAGCCTTTACAACCACACATATATACACTTACTTCTTTACTTCCTTCACTTTCAATACACACACACACGTATACGGAGAGAGGGAGAGAAAAGAGAAGAAAGAAGAGGAAGAAGAGAGAGAGATTGGAGCTTGGGGGGGAGAGCTCAACTCAAGTTAGGAAGCCATTTTTGTAAGCTCAAGGAAGCACTAAGAAAGGTATAAACACATAACCCATGCATTTGAACATATATGTATGCTTAGGTTTTTAGTTTATTTTGAAACTTAGATCTACTAAGTTAGGTTTCGAATTAGAGGCCCATTTTAAGGTATGATGGTGTCTTTGAGTGATGCATTGTACCCTCAAAATATTGGAAAGATTCAAGTTAGTTGATAGTGAATTGGTAGAAAATTCAAGAACCAGTCACTGTTCATGTCACTGAACGCAGGGAGCGTTCGAACGCCCAAGAACAGCGTTCGAACGGCCAAGCGTTCGAACGCCACTGGTAGAACACTTTTGAGCGTTCGAACGCCCAGACCATTTCTAGGCAGAATCAACCATAGCACGTTAAACCCTTTAACTACCTTTTGAGAACTAAGGACACATGTTCAAGATGGTTAGACCTAGAATGAAGGCAAGTAAGTCAAGTCGAGGAATATTATCAATTTAATTGAAACGCTAGCCTTATTGAATATAGTAATGACGTATTGCCTCTTATATATGTAGGAACGCAAAGTCTAACACCTAGTCAAGGAAATCCAGGTGAGTAACACGATGCTATGAACAAAATTATGTATTTTCAAAATGTTTTCAAAGTATATTATGTATGTACAATTATTTTCCATGCTTTCATTGCATCAACATTATTTTAAATACGAATGCCATGTCTTCAAATGCTATGATATATTCTTATGATATGAATGAAAAACCCATGGATGGTTGATTTACATGCAAAATAAATATATTCAAATTATATGCATGTGACACTCGGGGTCCCCACTGACGGGAGTCAGCCAGTCCTAAAAGGTAGATGGGAGGACGTGAAATAAAGCCATCTACAAAAGAGATATCTCAGGCCTAAAGAGCCACCCGACCTATATGGTCATCATGTCATGCCGGGTTATTACGTTTTATGATATGCTATGTATATTTATGAAAGCATGTGATGCCATGTTTATGAAAGTTAAATGTTCAAGAAATGTATACGATGCTCACATTGCTTACGCTATGCTATGCTATGTATGATATGAAAATGATCCATGGTATTTTACGTTCATGCATTCATTGTTATTCACTAAGCTTCGGCTTACGTTTTAGAAAAACAAATTTTAGGTAGTCAACCAGAGGAGCCGAAATGAGGTTGAACAAGTCAGACTTCGTTTTGTAAGCCCGAGAGGCTTTATGTTGTATTGTGAGGGCGAGACCCTATGTTATGTATTTAGTCTATGTAAGTTTGAAGTTTGATTTGGGATGTACGTAAATTGGATTACATAGGCACAGCTCTGTATACTGTATGGTGACACGCACACCTTATTAATTTCATGTTATGATGCTTCCGCGCAAGAGAAAAACTTATCGTTATTTAAAATGAATATGCACAGGTTGATGATACATAGGCCTTGGCGGCCAGCCGCCGGCCATTACGCGCCTTCAATCCGCATAGGCCGGGTTGTGGGGCGTGACAAGAGTGGTATCAGAGCCCAAGGTTGACGTCTTAGAGTTAAGTTACATTTATCAAAGTATTAGGTTTACACAATACACAGAGCTATAGGTTTACCCCCTACGATAGAGTCATTTCTAGATAGAAGTCTAGGATCGACGAGAATATATGACTATGTGTTGCATGTTATATTCTATGCTATCCCATGCTAAGATGTAATATAGAAATTGTTAAGAGACATGTCTAAATGGTTGATGTGATTGTAGAAGTTATGTCGCCTAGAAGAGGCTGAGGCCGCAGAGGGCCAGTAGACCCCAAAGATCGAGTAGACCGTATAGAGAGGATTTTAGAAGGACTCGTCCAAGTGGTCCACGATGTCCACAATAACAATAACCACGATGACGCACCACAACAACCTGCAATGCAAATGCCAGGATACTGGGGCGATACCACGTACCACCATTAAGCAGTTTCAGCAGTTAAGGCCCCTGAATTTCTATGGAACACCCGATCCCATGGCCGCAGAGTCTTGGCTCTTGGGAATCGAGAGAGTGTTTGAAGTTCTACCATGCACGGAGGAACAGAAAGTAGTATTTGCCACGTTCACTTTTGAAGGAGCTGCTTTGATATGGTGGCAATTGAAGAAGCCGTTGGAGCCAGTATGGCAATGGCCGAGGTTTTTAGAAGTATTCAATGAAGAATATTTTTCTGAGATGGTACGAGATTAAAAAATTCAGGAGTTCCTAAATTTGAAACAAGGGAACACGACAGTAGTGGAATATAATGCTAAGTTTATGGAGTTGTCACGATATGCCCAACATATAGTGTCGACAGAATCTCGCAAGGCGAGGAGGTTTGAAGCTGGATTAAGATGGAACATCAAGAATAAGGTGGATATCTTGCGACTACCAACTTATCAAGAGGTTCTTCATGCAGCGCTAATTGCTGAAGGATTTTTAAACGAGATGTCTCAATTCCGAGAAACTAGAAAGAAGAGATTAGGAGGAAATATAAACAGAGGCCAAAGCTCAAAGCGACAGAGTTCAGGATCGTCGAGTGGAAATTCGTCAAACCCACAAAGGAGTATAGGGAGTCAAGGAAGCAACCGCTCAAATGAAGCACCGACTTGCACAACTTGTCAGAAGAAACATTGGGGAGAATGTCTCATGGGAAGTAGAGCTTGCTATGGGTGTGGCAAAATAGGACATCAAATCAGAGATTGTCCAACGAGGAAGAGAATTCAAGAAGCTGGAGTATCAGCGTCGGCCATTGTCCAGCAGCCTCCAACTGAAAAGAGGAAGAACCAACCGCGGCAAGGTCGAGCTTTTGCACTCACACTAGGAAATATCCCAGCTACCACATCTGTTGTGTCAGGTATACTATCCATTTGTGGTTAACCTGCACACGTTATTATGGATTCTGGTTCTACACACTAGTTCGTATCATACCCTTTTGAGCATTATTTGAATACTTCTCCCATAATCCTGGAATATGAGTTGTCAGTGTCATTACCCTCCGAAGATATCATGTTATGTGATAGAGTCTATCATGCTTGTGAAATTCGAGTCAACGATGTGACCATGTATGTAGACCTTATACCATTGGAGATTTATGGTTTTGACGTCATCCTAGGGATGGATTGGCTGTCTTCCTACCGTGCACTCATTGACTGTGAACTTAAGCAAGTGGTTTTCCATTCCTTTGATAATTTAGAGCTAATCTTTGAAGGAGTTGGCGTTGTGCCTCTTCCTTACCTCATTTCTTCTATGAAAGCACGTCGCTTGATCCGGAGAGGAAGTCAAGCGTTTTTATGTAGTGTTGTCGACACGCATGTCTCCCCACCCTCTTTAGAAGATATTCACGTTGTCCGGGAATTTCCCGATGTTTTTCCAGACGAGTTACCTAGTTCCTTGGTGGACCGAGAGGTTGAGTTCTATATAGATCTGAATCCGGGTACTAGACCCATTTCTAAAGCCCCTTACCGTATGTCCCCATTAGAATTGAAAGAGTTGAAAGTTCAACTACAAGATCTGCTAGAGAAAGGATTTATTCATCCGAGCGTTTCACCTTCGGGTGCTCCAGTGTTATTTGTACGGAAGAAGGATGGAACTATGCGTTTATGCATTGACTACAGAGAATTAAACAGGGTTACCATTAAGAACAAATACCCATTGCCAAGAGTGGATGATATGTTTGATCAGCTTCAGGGTGCTCAAGTGTTTTCTAAGATTGACTTGAGATCAGGTTATCATCAATTGAAGGTTAGAACGAGCGACATAGAAAAGACGGCTTTCCGAACTAGATACGGCCAATATGAATTTCTTGTTATGCCGTTCGGAGTTACCAATGCTCCCGCAGCGTTCATGGATCTTATAAATCGGGTATTTAAGCCTTATCTTGATGAATTTGTCATAGTATTTATTGACGATATCTTAGTGTATTCTAAGAGTTTTGCAGAACATGAGCAACATCTGAGGATGATTTTGCAAACCTTACGAAATAGAAAGTTGTACGCCAAACTGAAGAAATGTGAGTTTTGGCTATCGAGTGTGACTTTTCTCGGACACATCATCAGCGTAGATGGAGTGTCTGTTGATCCTCATAAGATTGAAGCCATTGTAAATTGGCCGAAGCCATCGAATGTGACAGAGGTCTGAAGTTTCATGGGTTTAGCCGGGTATTACCGGAGATTCGTGAAAGACTTCTCTAGGATTGCAACACCTTTAACCCAACTTACGCGAAAGAACGTTCCATTTGAATGGAATGAAGAGCGAGAGAAAAGTTTTCAGCTATTAAAGAAACGATTAGTATCCGCACCTATTTTAACCCTACCTTCAGGAACTGATGGTTTTACGATCTACAACGATGCGTCACATAGAGGGTTAGGATGCGTATTGATGCAACATGGGAAAGTAATTGCCTACGCCTCAAGATAGTTAAGACCGCATGAGAACAATTATCCAACTCATGATCTAGAATTAGCCGCAGTGGTTTTTGCCTTGAAGATTTGACGCCATTACTTGTATGGAGTAACGTGTGAAGTCTTCACAGACCATAAGAGCTTGAAGTACCTTTTCACTCAGAAGGAACTGAATATGAGATAGCGCAGATGGCTTGAATTGATCAAAGATTATGACATCCTTATTCAGTATCATCCGGGAAAAGCTAACGTCGTAGCCGATGCTTTAAGCCGAAAGTCGACGGTCAATCTAGCATGTCTAGTTACGTCGCAAGTACCTTTAATTGTTGAATTGGAGAGAGCAGAGATCGAGGTCGTTGCACCAGAAACAAATATGATGCTTAGGACTATGGTTGCTCAACCGACGTTAATAGAAATTGTGAAAATACGACAACCGGAAGATCCATACTTGTGGAAAATTTATGAGGAGATGCAAGTAAATCCTAAGCCTGACTTTACGTTACAAAATGGAGCGCTTAAGTTTCGGGATCGGCTATGTGTTACGAACATACCCGAAGTCAAAAGACAAGTGTTAAAGGAAGCCCACAGTACGAAGTTCACGATACACCCAGGAGGAACAAAAATGTATAGAGATTTAAAGGCAATGTTTTGGTGGCCAGGAATGAAAAAGGAGATAGCGGAATTTGTATCACAATGTCAACAAGTTAAAGCAGAACACCAGAGACCAGCAGGGTTACTACAATCGTTGCCAATGCCAGAATGGAAGTGGGAACACATCACGATGGATTTCGTAGTCGGACTACCGAATTCGCCACGAGGCTGTAATGCCATATGGGTTATTGTAGACCGTCTTACCAAGTCAGCGCACTTCTTGCCAGTGAAGACTACGTATTCATTGTCAAAATACGCGAACCTTTATATGGCAGAGATTATACGACTTCATGGTATGCCTGTTTCGATAGTGTCGGAACGAGATCCGAGATTTACGTCTAAGTTCTGGAAAAGTTTACAAAGAGCTCTAGGCACCGAACTAAACTTTAGCACTGCTTTCCATCCGCAGACGGACGGACAGTCGGAGAGAACCATCCAGACTTTAGAAGACATGCTACGTCTATGCGTACTCGATTTCCAAGGAAATTGGGAAACACACTTGCCACTCGTGGAATTTGCTTATAACAATAGTTTTCATGCAAGCATCGGAATGGCACCGTACGAAGCACTGTATGGAAGAAAATGTAGGTCGCCCGTGTGTTGGACCGAAGTAGGAGAACGACAGGTATTAGGCCCAGAGATTGTCCAAATCACGACTGAAAAGATCAAAATGATTAAACAGAGATTACAGACCGCTCAGAGTCGCCAGAAGAGTTATGCAGATGTACGAAGGCGAGAGTTAGAATTTGAAGAAGGTGACCACGTGTTTTTGAAGGTATCTCCTTTCAAAGGGATAAGTCGCTTTGGTAAAAAGGGAAAGCTGAAGCCGAGATACAGTGGACCGTTCCAAGTTCTTCAACGCATTGGAGCCGTCGCTTATCGTATTGCTCTTCCACTAGAACTTTCACATGTTCATGATGTCTTTCATGTCTCGATGTTACGAAAGTACGTCCATGACCCTACACACGTGATTAACCATTATCCTTTAGAAGTAAGCGAAGATTTAAGTTACGTCGAAAGACCGATCGAGATTGTTGATCGTCGTGACCAAGTTCTTAGGAACAAGGTCATACCTTTAGTACGAGTGTTATGGCAGAATCACACGTGGAAGGAATCGACTTGGGAACGAGAAGATGAAATCCGAGATCGATATCCGTTCCTATTTGAATGAACGTTGTCATGAGATGAGGTACGTAAATTCCGTTTCACAATACCAGTATTTATTTTCGATCTTGATTAACACTTCATTGATTCCAACTGCCCAAACATCTCGGGGAAGGCCAACTTGTTATGGGATAGTATAAACTGAATTACCCTATTGTAGGCTGCTCCACTGAGAGGGCAGTAGAGACAGTCGCAACGAGTTAAATCCTATCAAATATATTAGCTATAATGAATTAGACATTCGATGAAGCGAAGGCTTTCATCAGAGTGAGCAGCGAAAGCATGATGGCGTTAGCCAAGTTTGAGGACAAACTTTTATAAAGGAGGGGAGAATGTAACACTCCGCATCCGTAAATCCCATTAATTACGTATATCATGACGTGTATAATAATTAGAGGGACTAATATAAGTTTAAGGGTCTAAAAGAACCAATTTAGGTTAGCCAATATTCAAAAGCCCTAAACTTATAAATTTTGCTCAGGATCCTTCTTAGCGTTCGAACGCCGGGATGATCATTCGAACGGTCGAGCATTTTACCTAGGCGTTCGAACGCCCATTGACAGCACATTTGGAGCGTTCGAACGGTAAGGCCAAAAAGCCAATTTTCAAGTCTCGCTTTTTTCGAACTGTAAGCAAGAGGATTCGAACGCCATTGCCCAGAATCCTTCTAAGCGTTCGAACGCCAAAAAGGAGCATTCGAACGCCCATGGTAGAAACAGGAAAATGAAAAAGGAAACACGAACTTAAAATGGGGAAAACCACATGGGATCATTTCCCAACTCAGCCTTTACAACCACACATATATACACTTACTTCTTTACTTCCTTCACTTCCAATACACACACACACATATACGGAGAGAGGGATAGAAAAGAGAAGAAACAAGAGGAAGAAGAGAGAGAGATTGGAGCTTGGGGGGGGGAGCTCAACTCAAGTTAGGAAGCCATTTTTGTAAGTTCAAGGAAGCACTAAGAAAGGTATAAACACATAACCCATGCATTTGAACATATATGTATGCTTAGGTTTTTAGTTTATTTTGAAACTTAGATCTACTAAGTTAGGTTTCGAATTAGAGGCCCATTTTAAGGTATGATGGTGTCTTTGAGTGATGCATTGTACCCTCAAAATATTGGAAAGATTCAAGTTAGTTGATAGTGAATTGGTAGAAAATTCAAGAACCAGTCACTGTTCATGTCACTGAACGCAGGGAGCGTTCGAACGCCCAAGAACAGCGTTCGAATGCCACTGGTAGAACACTTTTGAGCGTTCGAACGCTCAGACCATTTCTAGGCAGAATTGACCTTTTTCCCTTAAGACTTAGTAAATTCAACCATAGCATGTTAAACCCTTTAACTACCTTTTGAGAACTAAGGACACATGTTCAAGATGGTTAGACCTAGAATGAAGGCAAGTAAGTCAAGTCGAGGAATATTATCAATTTAATTAAAACGCTAGCCTTATTGAACATAGTAATGACGTATTGCCTCGTATATATGTAGGAACGCAAAGTCTAACACCTAGTCAAGGAAATCCAGGTGAGTAACACGATGCTATGAACAAAATTATGTATTTTCAAAATATTTTCAAAGTATATTATGTATATACAATTGTTTTCCATGTTTCAATGCATCAACATTATTTTAAATACGAATGCCATGTCTTCAAATGCTATGATATATTCTTATGATATGAATGAAAAACCCATGGATGGTTGATTTACATGCAAAATGAATATATTCAAATTATATGCATGTGACACTCGGGGTCCCCACTGACGGGAGTCAGCCAGTCCTAAAAGGTAGATGGGAGGACGTGAAATAAAGCCATCTACAAAAGAGATATCTCAGGCCTAAAGAGCCACCCGACCTATATGGTCATCATGTCATGCCGGGTTATTACGTTTTATGATATGCGATGTATATTTATGAAAGCATGTGATGCCATGTTTATGAAAGTTAAATGTTCAAGAAATGTATACGATGATCACATTGCTTACACTATGCTATGCTATGTATGATATGAAAATGATCCATGGTATTTTACGTTCATGCATTCATTGTTATTCACTAAGCTTTGGCTTACGTTTTAGAAAAATAAATTTCAGGTAGTCAACTAGAGGAGCCGAAAGGAGGTTGAACAAGTCAGACTTAGTTTTGTAAGCCCGAGAGGTTTTATGTTGTATTGTGAGGGCGAGACCCTATGTTATGTATTTAGTCTATGTAAGTTTGAAGTTTGATTTGGGATGTACATAAATTGGATTACATAGGCACAACTCTGTATACTGTATGGTGACACGCACACCTTATTAATTTCATGTTATGATGCTTCCGTGCAAGAGAAAAACTTATCGTTATTTAAAATGAATATGCACAGGTTGATGATACGTAGGCCTTGGCGGCCAGCCGCCGGCCATCACGCGCCTTCAATCCGCATAGGCCGGGTTGCGGGGCGTGAGAGAGAGAGTTATCATATGTGTTCCTACCTCAGAAAAGTGTGGTCTTTGGCCATGAATAATCAAATTAGGACCCTCGAACCTATCCCTAGAGGTGTCGTCCTAGGGCGTAGATTATCCTTGAGCGAGTATGTCTTTGGTCGAGTCGAGAGTTTTGTATTAGTTTTGAATCTTTTTGATCATAGTATTGACATTTGTATCTTATGTCCTTTACATGTAGGAACATGTTGCTTAGCACATATTCACGAGAATCAAGGTGAGTAACATGATGCCATGAACAAAACCTATATACTTTTGAAATGCTTTCAATACAAACTGTTGCATGAAATATTTCCATATTTTCAATGCATAAATGAATATGTTGTGTATTAACTACCATGTCTTCTAAACGCATATTATGCTAGTACATTATGAATCGAAAACCCATGGATGAATGATTTACATAAAAAATGAAGTATGTTCAATGTATAGTGACACTCGGGGTCTTCTCATGACCTTAACCCAGTCCATTAGTCCTACGATAGGGGACAAGAAATAATCTACCAATAGTCTATCTATGTTGGGAGATGTCCCTGGCTTAAAGAGCCCCAGCGTGACCTATATGGTTACTATATTACGTGACCAAAGGTTACTATGCCGAGTTATTGCACTTTTTGTACTTATAGATTTAAAGTACTTACAGCTTTACAGTTATGAAAGTTTCAAGCTATGCTATATTTACATGAGCTTCAAGTTTATGAAAGTTTTAAATTTCTGAAAAAGCAATGCTATGTTTACATGATGGTTTTAAATGAGATATACATGTTATGCTAATGATCCATGGTATTTTCACGTTCATGCATTTATTGTTACTCACTAAGCGTATATCTTATGTTTTCGAAAATAATTTTCAGGAAGCCAATCTAAAGAGCCTTAGAGAAAGTTATCGTGTAGATTTTAGTTATGTAGCTCGAGGGCCTTATGTCGTGTTGTATGGGCTAGACTCCATGTTATGTGGCAACGTTATGGACATGTTATGTAAAGTTTAAAGTTGGTCATGTGATGTATGTAAAAAAGTTAAAACTTAGGCATAACTCTGTATGTACTCGATACCTTCTATTTTACAGTTATTATAATGTTTCCTCAATTATGTATCATTATAAATGAGTATGCACAGGTGTTCAACCGGTTTAATGCATGTCGGCCTTTGGTAGTTAGGCTGCCGGACGGTCACGTGTCCTCGATCCGCATAGGCCAGGTTGTGGGGCGTGACAGAGTGGTATCAGAGCTATAGGTTGACACCATTAGAACAAGTCATGTCTAGATAGAATTCTAGGATTGACTAGAGTATGTGCTATATGGGATACGACTTGCTAAAGTATAATGTAGCTATTGTTATGATAAACGTCTAAATGTTTGATATGTCTGTAGTGAGCTATGCCACCAAGGAGGGGAGGTTATCGAGGGACAGTAGATCCTGAAGGCTGAATTGACCGTATAAAAAAGATCCTAGAAGTCATGTTCCATTCCCTCAGGTATTCAAATCAGGCTACCCAAGGTGGACGAGACCATAACGTCTACTCATCCAGCCGAGGTGGCCTTTTATTAGGTTGCCTTTCATGCTGGTCTTTGTCTTCTAAACTATTCCATTATTAGGAGGATCTTGTACTTCTATAACATCTGCCCCGCCCAGCTCATTCCCAATGTGTGGTGAAGTCTTATCTACATGGTAGTACTATGGCAAGCTCATAATTCTTCCTCTCCCTCAACGAGTTTAGGAGTCTATTTACCTTGTATAAAAACACGTAGCCAGACTCCGGATGGCTCTACTTCAAGGCTAGTCAAAGAAGACCATACTCGTGGGGTATCCCAACAACGTCAAGGGATGGAAGAAGAAATTTTTCTTCATCTCGGGAGACAACTGGGAGTTCTCCCCGGGGATATCCAAGGACGTTGGGGTCCCAAGGATTCTAAGATAGTGGGGCACCCCAAGTCATTCTTCGCCTGCTAAGTCATTCTTTTAATTGACAAGTGTAGCACCTCTCCCATGACTAACAAGCATTCTTTCATTTTCAGGTAAGCATTGCAATAAATTGCCTATCCTGTCCACGACCGAGCAGCAAAGGCTAAGCGAGATCTTGGACTCACTGGTGGGGGGAGACACATTTACAATCAAGGAAGTTCTTGAATCTAAGTCCTTTCGTAGGTGCTTTAGGCCCAATGGCAAGGATATGCCGACAGGTAAGGCAGCTCTAGTCGCGAGCGACGAGGGTGAGTCTCATCATTCTTGAGATGATTCTCGCCTAGGTGATAATTCCCTAGATGACTCGGTAGAATACTTAGGGACCATCAGGAAGAGTCATATGAGAGCTTTACCTCACCTTCCTGATAGGATACTGCTAACAATTCTTGGGGAAAAATTCTGATCGCTCATCCCTGGTTTGGAACTAGGTTGCTCGAGTTCAAGCTCTAGCTCTAGCTTAGAGGCCTGGTCATGGCTAGCCCCCAAACTTAGATCAGATGATACTGCCTTCTTCCTTGTCTAAGTACTTTATCTTGTTTATTCACTGATCTTAGTTCTCTTTTGCAGCTATGTCCAAAAGGATAGATTTGTAGAGGCTCACCCAAATGGCAAAAAAGGTGGGTCCAAGCGTTCCACGCCGCCAGCTACTGGTGTGAGTATAGGTGAGAAGCATCCCCAAGATGAGGTTCCTGACATCTTGCCCACCAAGAAGGTCAAATATGCGGCTGACTTGAATGGAAAGGGTACCGTGTCACTGCTTGAGGCTAAGAAAAAGTCTAAGGCAGCGCCGAGCAAAACGGAAAGCAAGGGAGCAAGGCCTCTTGTGGCTCCTGGAGAAGGTACCTCATCCAATCCTAGCGACGTCTTGGGGCTCACCACCTCTATGTTGGACAACCCTGCTGTGGCGGGAAAGCTCCGTGAGGGCGTGATCCCACCCTTCGACAAGGAGGAAGTGGGAAAATTGTACCTCGACCAGGCAATCTCAAGGGTTTTCCATGGTGTTGGTCAGGTAACTACCCTCTTCCACTTAAAAGTAGCCTTTCCATATTTTCATTCTTCTGACAAATTTGATTTCTCATAGGTGGTGGTACTTGCTTCCTCCCTCACCGGGCGTGGCAAGGAGTTGAGAGAGGAGGTGATGACATAACAGGCCCGGGCTGATTCAGTTTGAATAGAGATGCTTTGTGCTCAGCAAATTGTCAAGGAGATGGAAGGACAAGTGGCTGAAGGCAGGACCAGGGAGAAACAGGCCATTAAGGAGCTGAGAAAAATGAAAGAAGATCGGGATGCCACTGTGGAGAGGCTTAAGAAGGAGATCGCCGAGTTGCAGAAAAGAGACGTCCTCGCCAAGAAGTCATCCATTCAAGAATAAAAGACTTCTGATGCCTTTCAAGAGGAGGTGGAGCTAGCTGCCTCTAGATACTTTGACAAGGGCTTCGACTTGTGCAAGAAGCAAGTTGGGTGCCTCCATCCCGAGCTTGACATCTAAGATTTGGAGATTGACGATAAGCTGGCCAAGGAAAAGCAAGAAGATAAGGAGGAGAATGACAAGGAAAAGGGCGATACTAGCCCTCTTTCTCCTTAGGGACTTGTAAAAATTCTCTTTTTTTGTTGATTATAATGGCGAGGTCCATATAATATTTAACTTTAATGAAATGTCCTTCTTCCTTTGTGTTGTCTACTTGTATTCGTGTTCCATAGCTCATTATCTGTACTTGCTGGTGATATCACTATTTAGGAAATTGGCAAGATAAATTTGGCAAACATAACTTAATCAACTGGCGAACAAAATTGCTAGGCAAACAAAATTATCAAACTTATACTTCGGCGATCAGATTAATTTGGCGAGCTTGATTAATAGGCGAACAAGGCCGGTTCAAGGTGCCTTAACTTGGGCAATCATTAAACTTTACCATGGCGATACGAATAATCAAGCGAGTTGACATTGGCGATTAAGATGCCTTAGCGAATAATTTGCAAATTTATCAATAACAAACAAATAGGCGATCCTAATATTGGCAATAACATGGCGAACAATATTGAAACTGGTGACATAACCCACAAACTTAGATGAAATTGGCGACATAATAAGATTACACTACAGAATTTTGTGATCTTAAGATAGCCACAATTATATAGGATTTTGGCGATCATAGTGGTTAGTTCTTTACAAAATTTAATTTTTGTAACATCATCTTGCTTAGGCGATCTTCCTCGAATGGAGAATATAGAGACTATTGGTAATACTTTTTCAAGTGCTCAGCATTCCAGGGATGAGGTAATGTCTTCCCGCTCATGTCTTTTAGCTAATAAGTTTCCGGCCTAGATACTTTGACAACTTTGTATGGGCCTTCTCATGTAGGGCCGAATTTTCCAGCATTAAGCTCCTTTGTAGATAGAGTGACCTTCCTCAAGACCAGGTCACCAAGTAAAAATGACATGTGCTAAACTCTTTGGTTATAGTATTTCGCAACCTGATGCTTGTAAGAAGCTTGGTGTACCTCAGCTCGCTCCCTCTTTTTGTCAAGGAGATTAAGGTTAAGCCTCAGCTCTGCTTCATTGCTCTCCTTATCGAAACTTGAAATCCTGAAGCACGGTATTCCTATTTCCACTGGTATGACTGACTTTGTCCAATACACCAGAGAGTATGGTGTCTCGCTAGTAGGGATTCTACATGTCGTGTGGTAGGCTCATAGTATACTTGGAAGGTCTTAAGCCTATTCACCCTTAGATTTTTCTAACCTCGCCTTTAGATTTCTCAAGATTGTCCTGTTAGTGATTTCCACTTGTCCGTTTGCATGAGGATGACTAGGCGAGAAGAAATGGTGTGAGATGACGAGATTTGAGCAGAATAATTTGAATCTATCATTGTCAAATTGCCTTGCATTATTCGAGATGATAACCTTGGGAATTCCAAATCGACAAATGATGTACTTCCACATGAAATTTTTGGTGTTCGTTTTAGTGATTTTTGCGAGGGGTTTTGATTCAATCCACTTTGTGAAATAATTTATGGCGACAGTCAAAAACCTCTTTTGCAATGGAGCCTAAAGTAGAGATCCAAGTATGTCTATTCCTAATTGATCGAATGGTGAGGGACTGGTCATTGGCCCCATCTCGATATGGGGGAGATGACTGACTAGAGCAAACCTTTAGCACTTGTCACATTTTCTGGTGAACGTTATCACATCTCGTTCCATCTGAGGCCAAAAATATCCTTAGCGAACTACTTTTCTAACCAATGATCTCGCCCCTGAATGGTTTCGTAGA
>BRYF01000019.1:3380000-3385000 GCA_030159135.1 Actinidia polygama
TGGAAATAATGGCCTTGACATTTCCCAAGGTGGGGCTGTTACGCCCCACAACCTGGCCTGTGTGGATCGAGGGTGCGTGACCGGACGACAGCTTGGCTATGAAGACCGACTTACATTAGACTGGTTGAACACCTGTGCATACTCATTTATAATGATACAAAATTTGTAAAAACATCACAATAATTGAAATTTTAAAATGTGACTCACATACCGAGCATACAGAGCTGTGCCTTAGTTGTTCTTTCTTTTATACATAACATGACCAATTTGCTACAACATATAGGATCTAGTCCCCTAATCAAAACTACATAAGGCTTTTTGGCCACAAAATAAAAGTCTTCTTGGCGACTTCTTTCTAAGGCTCCTCGGATTGGCTTCCTGAAAATTTATTTTGAAAACATAAGCTATATGCTTTGTGAATAACAATAATATAAGAACTTGAAAATACCATGGATCACAAACTTGTAACATAGCATAACATTTTTTCGAAACCTTGAAACTTTCATAGCATAGCTTGAAAACTTAAAACATATCGTAGTTTGAAACATAGGATAGCCTATCTTGAAATCATGATCATATCATAACATAGCTTGAAATCGTAAGTACATCATAACTTTGCTTGAAAAATGCAACAACTCGGCATAACATCGTAACCATATAGGTCACGCTAGGGCTCTTTAGGCCTGGGACGTCTCCCACGTAGATAGTTTATTTTCGCTCCCCTATTATAGGACTAGATAGTTTATTTTCGCTCCCCTATTATAGGACTAGATAGTTTATTTCACGTCCTTTATCGTTGGACTATCGGGGTTGGTTAAGGTCTTGCCACGAGAAGACCCCGAGTTTACGCCATACGTTGAATATACTTCTTCTTTCATGTAAAAGCGTTAATCCATGGTTTACGGTTCATAACATACTAATATTAGCATACGTTTTAAAGACATGGCATTTTAGCATAACATAATCATTTGTGCATTGAAATTATGGAAAACATTTCATGCATAATGTTCGTATTGAAAACATTTGAAACATACATAGGTTTTGTTCATAGTATCTTGTTACTCACCTCGATTTCCTTGACTAGGTGTTAAGAAATGGGTTCTTACATGTAAATTACAAAAATGTCAATGCTCAATAATACTAAAGTAAGGCAATCAAAATAATATGACACTCCCGACTCGACTTACAATACTCTTGCTCTAGGTCAAGATCTCATGAAAGAGGACCTAAGGTCTCCAAATAAGTAGGTCAAGGGTCTAACATGCTTTGGATAAAAATAAAATGTCCTAAAAGAAAAGGTCAAAACTACCTGAAAATTCGCCTGGTGTTCAAACGCTGAAATCTGGCGTTCGAACGCTAGGCTACTAAATAGTCACCGTTCGAACGTTGGGTCTGGCATTCGAACGCTAAGGCATAGTTTTTGTACCGTTCGAACGCTGGATCTAGCGTTCGAACGCTAGTCGTACGTAGCAGCAAGAATGGCAACTAAAATTTATGAAAACTTAACACTAACCAATCTCTTCCAAGGCTCTTAGGGTACCAAGAATAACTGAAGGGAACTACAATAACTTAAAAATCAACTCTCAACCACAACCCTAGCGTTGTAGATCTAAGATTGAAATTAAACAAAACCCTAACATTTAATAATTTATGGTTTTCATACCCCACTCTCAATCCATTTAATTTAAGGACTAATACACGATTTCTATTCCAAATGAGACTCAATGGGGTCTATAACTAACACACATTTCATATATACATATATACACAAGTTAGGGTTTTGACTTACCAAGCTCCAAGCTTAAAAATGGTGGATGACTTCTTCAGTGTGGAGTTTTAAGCTTTCTCTCTCTCCTCTCCCCATGACTTCCCTCTCTTCTCCTCTTCTCTTCTCTTCTTCTTCTTTTCTTTTTTCTTCTTTCTTATTCTTTCTTCTCTTCTCTCTCTCTCTCTCTCTCTCTCTCTCTCTCTCTTTGTATGAGTATGTGTGTTTGGTGCATGTGTGTTATGTATAAGCATGTGTGTTGTGTATAAGCTAAGACACATTAGAAATAATCCCATGTGCCCTCCTCTACTTTTATTCTTTGCTCCCCTTTCTCTCTCGTTTTTTTTATACTGTCAGCATTCGAACGCTCCTTTTACTGTTCGAATGCTAAGAAGAAAAATACTTCAGTTCGTTTGTCTGGTGTTCGAATACTAAGAAGAAAATTTTGGTCCTATAATTCGAACGCTGCATTCGAACGCCAAGAAGAAATTGGTTAGCTAGCGTTCGAACACACATATTAGCGTTCGACAATTCCGAGAGCATGAAATTCGTGACAAGCGTAAGCATTCAAACTCTCTTATTAGTGTTCAAATGCTAAGAAGAATTTTGGCTTTAGCATTCGAATGCCTATCCTAGCGTTCGAATGCTAAGAAGAATCCTGGGCAAAAACTCAAACCTAAGGTTTTTAAATGTTCTAACTTAAATGTTATTGCCTTGATCCCTATAATAGAATTAGCCTATATTAACTAGCATACACGTCATAATTTACATAATCTTTGAAATGAAATGGGTTCAAGGTATTATATTCTTCCCCCTTAAAAAGTTTGAGCGAGTTGAACCATGGACATAGTAACCAATTTAAATGATAACTTATATCAAGTTTGCCTTGAGCGAGTTGAACCATGGACATAGTAACCAATTTAAATGATAACTTATATCAAGTTTGCCCCCAAACTTGATATAAGTTATCATTTAAATTGGTTACTATGTCCATGGTTCAACTCGCTCTATCTTAGTAATTCAACTAATTCAACGTAGTAGCAAGAAATAAAATGTAGGTCATACTCCAAAGAACTTCATTTCTAAACATAAAGAGTCTACACTATCCATACTTCGCCCAAACTTGATATAAGTTATCATTTAAATTGGTTACTATGTCCATGGTTCAACTCGCTCTATCTTAGTAATTCAACTAATTCAACGTAGTAGCAAGAAATAAAATGTAGGTCATACTCCAAAGAACTTCATTCCTAAACATAAAGAGCCCAAACTTGATATAAGTTATCATTTAAATTGGTTACTATGTCCATGGTTCAACTCGCTCTATCTTAGTAATTCAACTAATTCAACGTAGTAGCAAGAAATAAAATGTAGGTCATACTCCAAAGAACTTCATTTCTAAACATAAAGAGTCTACACTATCCATACTTCGCATTCAACCCACGATCACATCAATTAAGGTTTGCATCAAAATCTTCAAATATCTCTCACACACTATTTCTAGAATTCAGAATCTTTATAGTTTAATTTAGCCCCCAATAAAGAGAATTTTGTGCTTATGACACCAAGTGAATGCCAATTGTACCTGATCATGAACCTCCACATTCGCTTCATAGCTACAAGTACTTAAATGACACGATAAGATTCCTACCTAAGGACTCCAATTTACCTTTATCAATTTCCAATGTACATTGCAACTTCACAATTTATCTGAGATATCATTTTCGTTCTAGCAACAAAGATCACACTCTAATATTTAATCTACATTCAAGGACATCTCAATCGACCTCTGATAAACTCTTGATTAGATTTGGTTGTGTCTATTTAAATGGTCCATTTATCATCTTCCTAAACAAATGTGAAGAATTTGGCTTAAAATCGTGGCATACCACACATAGGATAGAGTTATTGATTCTTTTCAAAGATGGCACTTAACTTCAATTATACAACTATAAAAAATAATCATACATGGAATATCTTTCTAAAAACGTCATCTCTTCCCACAACATCTGAAAATTATATTGATTGGTTCAATACTCCCAATTAGATACTCAAGCTATTCCATTACGCTTTCGCTGCACCACTCTGATAATATTCTTTCATTACCGACCTTAGATGAATAATTCTACACCCACGAGGTTAGAGTTCTATCCAATTGAATTTGTAACTTTTCGAAATACTCACCATATTATCAATGACGTTGAGTACCAAACTCATCTATTCAATTTAATTCTCAAATCAGCGTCTTAATACGATATCGTGTATCAACATACTCATAACATTCCCCTTAAGTTCGTCACCAAGTTAGTAGCTCCAAGTTCAATATTGCTAAACCATAAGTCATGATTCATCCCGTTCAGAAAAATATAATTACAACTAAACATACTCTTTCATAATTAAAACCTTCCATAAAACTAAAACAATAACTATATTGTGAGACATATGATACTTTTGTTTCACTTCCAAATACGACAAGCATTTTGACACCATAATTCATCTTGATTCCTAACCCCTACATGTTTATTGTCTTTAGCTAAATCATATACCAAACTAGCTTTTAAATGTACCGTGAAACTTATTTCCAATAGGAAATATATATAAACCCTAAAACCCTTTATAGGATGAATGATTTGTGTATCCAAAAATAAATATGAGGAACATCTTTGACACTCTTGTCATCAGTTTTGAGTTTGATTTGTAAGTCCATCTCTAAATTTTCCTTCAAAATCAGTATGTACGTTTGATCCAAGTTCTTAAAAATATTTGGGCGCCCTAAGGTTAATAAAACAAATCATCCGCTCTTAGCAATGGATACTCGTTCTTAATGGTGACTTTATTCAATTTCTGTTTCACCAAGGAACCAGGTGCCTCATAAGGAAAGACATGGGAAAATCCCGGACAACATGAATATCTTCTAAGGATGGTGGAGAAACGTGTGTAGGTTGACTACGAATAGGGAGTATACTTGACACTCTTAGAGTAGTAGGGGTGTTTCCTGATACTAGTGTGAAAGCTCGGTCTTTCCGTGGTTAATTATCCCTCCTTCCACTAAGATCAAAATCTCCACGGATCATCAAAATCCTACAGCTCCCAAGAATACCAGATGACAAGTAGAGCAAAATCTCTCCCACTAAGGAAGTAAGTTATCCATTTTCTCCAAACATATTACATATTCCAAATGCTCCAACTATAATTTGTGTTAGACAACGGCCATAAAAATGTTCTCATTAAGTAG
>BRYF01000019.1:3410000-3412500 GCA_030159135.1 Actinidia polygama
ACTACCTGAAATTTGTTTTTCTAAAACATAAGCCAAAGCTTAGTGAATAACAACGAATACATGAACGTAAAATACCATGGATCATTTTCGTATCATACATAGCATAGCATAGCGTAAGCAATGTGAGCATCGTATACATTTCTTGAACATTTAACTTTCATAAACATGGCATCACATGCTTTCATAAACATACATAGCATATCATAAAAACGTAACAACCCGGCATGACATGATGACCATATAGGTCGGGTGGCTCTTTTGGCCGAGATATCTCTTTTGTAGATGGCTTTATTTCACGTCCTCCCATCTACCTTTATTTCACTGGCTGACTTTATTTAATTTCCGTCAGTGAGGACCCCGAGTGTCACATGCATATAATTTGAACATACTTGTTTTCGTATAAACCAAGCATCCATGGTTTTCATACATAGCATAAACATTGCATACTTTTGAAAGACATGGCATTTACATTGCAAATACATTTGATGCATTGAAAACATGAAAAACATTTGTACATACATAATATACTTTGAAAACATTTTGAAAATACATAATTTTGTTCATAGCATCGTGTTACTCACCTGGGATTCCTTGGCTAGTTTCTAGACTTCGCGTTCCTACACATATAAGGGACAATACGTCATTACTATGTTCAATAAGGCTAGTGTTACAAATCAAATTGATAAAAATCCTCGACTTGACTTAATTGCCTTCGTTCTAGGTCTAACCATCTTGAACATGTACCCTAAGGTCTCAAAAGGTAGTTAAAGGGTTTAACATGCTATGATTGAATTTACTAAGTCTTAAGGGAAAAGACCAATTCTGCCTAAAAATGGTCTGGGCGTTCGAACGCTCAAAAGTGTTCTACTAGCGGCGTTCGAACGCTTGGCCGTTCGAACGCTGTTCTTGGGCGTTCGAACGCTCCCTGCGTTCAGTGACATGAATAGTAGCTGATCTTACAAATTTTCACCAAAAGCTTCTCAAATCAACTCCAATCCTTTTCAAGTTTTCTAAGGTACCAAACACAACTCAAGGGAACTAAATAACTCAAAATGGGAGGAAAGAAACTATTAAAACTAAAGGGATCTAAGATTAAAAAAATAATCCAAAACCCTAACATACAACACATATATATATATATGGATTTTTGAGCTTATACCTTTCCTTCCAAGCTTTCTTGAGCTTCAAATATGGTTTCTATTTGCCTTGATCCTCTTTCTTTTTCCCTTTTCCTTCTTTCTTTCTCTTCTCT
Source organism: Actinidia polygama (assembly GCA_030159135.1). Lineage (NCBI taxonomy): Eukaryota > Viridiplantae > Streptophyta > Magnoliopsida > Ericales > Actinidiaceae > Actinidia > Actinidia polygama. The sequence goes on from BRYF01000019.1 coordinate 3,411,253, forward strand.
TCCTTTCCTTCTTTCTTTCTCTTCTCTTCCTTTCCTCTCTTCTCTCTCTCTACCCGTGAATGGGTGGTGAAGTGAGGGAGTAAGTGTGTATTTAGGTGTATATGTGTGGCTGTGAAAGGCTGGGTTGGGAATGATTCCATGCGGTTTCCCCATTTTAAGTTCGTGTTCCCTTTTTCATTTTCCCGTTTTCACTGTGGGCGTTCGAACGCTTAGAAGGATTTGGCTTGGGAGGGTTCGAACGCTGCTGCTTACAGTTCGAAACATGCGAGACTTGAAATTTGGCTTTTTGGCCTTACCGTTCGAACGCTCCCAATGTGCTGTCCATGAGCGTTCGAACGCCTAGGCAAAATACTTGACCGTTCGAACGCTCATCTTGGCGTTCGAACGCTAAGTAGGATTCTGGGCAGAATTTATAAGTTTAGGATTTTTGAATATTGGCTAACCTAAATTGGTCTTTTGGGATCCTTAAACTTATATTACTCCTTCTAATTATTATATACGTCATAATATACGTAATTAATGTGATTTACAGATGCGGGGTGTTACATTCTCCCCTCCTTTATAAAAGTTTGTCCTCAACCTCGGCTAACGCCATCATGCTTTCGCTGCTCACTCTGATAAAAACCTTCACTTCATCGAACGTCTAATTCATTATAGCTAATATATTTGATAGGATTTAACCCGTTGCGACTGCCTCTACCGCCCTCTCAGTGGAGCAGCCTACAACAGGGTAACCTGGTTTATACTATCCCAAAACAAGTCGGCCTTCCCCGAGATGTTTGGGCAGTTGGAATCAATGAAGTGTTAATCAGGATCAAAATAAATACTGATATTGTGAAGTGGAATTAACGTACCTCATCTCATGACAACGTTCATTCAAAGAGGAACGGATATCGATCTCGGATTTCATCTTCTCGTTCCCAAGTCGATTCCTTCCACGTGTGATTCTGCCATAACACTCGTACTAAAGGTATGACCTTGTTCCTAAGAACTTGGTCACGACGATCAACAATCTCGATCGGTCTTTCGACGTAACTTAAATCTTCGCTTACTTCTAAAGGATAATGGTTAATCACGTGTGTAGGGTCATGGACGTACTTCCGTAACATCGAGACGTGAAAGACATCATGAACGTGTGAAAGTTCTAGTGGAAGAGCAATACGATAAGCGACGGCTCCAATTCGTTGAAGAACTTGGAACGGTCCAATGTATCTCGGTTTCAGCTTTCCCTTTTTACCAAAGCGACTT
>BRYF01000019.1:3417500-3422500 GCA_030159135.1 Actinidia polygama
TTTCACGTCCTTCTATCTACCTTTTAGGACTGGCTGACTTTATTTAATTCCCGTCAGTGAGGACCCCGAGTGTCACATGCATATAATTTGAACATACTTGTTTTCGTATAAACCAAGCATCCATGGTTTTCATACATAGCATAAACATTGCATACTTTTGAAAGACATGGCATTTACATTGCAAATACATTTGATGCATTGAAAACATGGAAAACATTTGTACATACATAATATACTTTGAAAACATTTTGAAAATACATAATTTTGTTCATAGCATCGTGTTACTCACCTGGGATTCCTTGGCTAGTTTCTAGACTTCGCGTTCCTACACATATAAGGGACAATACGTCATTACTATGTTCAATAAGGCTAGTGTTACAAATCAAATTGATAAAAATCCTCGACTTGACTTAATTGCCTTCGTTCTAGGTCTAACCATCTTGAACATGTACCCTAAGGTCTCAAAAGGTAGTTAAAGGGTTTAACATGCTATGATTGAATTTACTAAGTCTTAAGGGAAAAGACCAATTCTGCCTAAAAATGGTCTGGGCGTTCGAACGCTCAAAAGTGTTCTACCAGCGGCGTTCGAACGCTTGGCCGTTCGAACGCTGTTCTTGGGCGTTCGAACGCTCCCTGCGTTCAGTGACATGAACAGTAGCTGATCTTACAAATTTTCACCAAAAGCTTCTCAAATCAATTCCAATCCTTTTCAAGTTTTCTAAGGTACCAAACACAACTCAAGGGAACTAAATAACTCAAAATGGGAGGAAAGAAACTATTAAAACTAAAGGGATCTAAGATTAAAAAAATAATCCAAAACCCTAACATACAACACATATATATATATATGGATTTTTGAGCTTATACCTTTCCTTCCAAGCTTTCTTGAGCTTCAAATATGGTTTCTATTTGCCTTGATCCTCTTTCTTTTTCCCTTTCCTTCTTTCTTTCTCTTCTCTTCCTTTCCTTCTTTCTTTCTCTTCTCTTCCTTTCCTCTCTTCTCTCTCTCTACCCGTGAATGGGTGGTGAAGTGAGGGAGTAAGTGTGTATTTAGGTGTATATGTGTGGCTGTGAAAGGCTGGGTTGGGAATGATTCCATGCGGTTTCCCTATTTTAAGTTCGTGTTCCCTTTTTCATTTTCCCGTTTTCACTGTGGGCGTTCGAACGCTCCTTTTTGGCGTTCAAACGCTTAGAAGGATTTGGCTTGGGAGGGTTCGAACGCTGCTGCTTACAGTTCGAAACATGCGAGACTTGAAATTTGGCTTTTTGGCCTTACCGTTCGAACGCTCCCAATGTGCTGTCCATGAGCGTTCGAATGCCTAGGCAAAATACTTGACCGTTCGAACGCTCATCCTGGCATTCGAACGCTAAGTAGGATTCTGGGCAGAATTTATAAGTTTAGGATTTTTGAATATTGGCTAACCTAAATTGGTCCTTTGGGATCCTTAAACTTATATTACTCCTTCTAATTATTATATACGTCATAATCTACGTAATTAATGTGATTTACGGATGCGGGGTGTTATAGTAAAAATGGTGGACAACTTGCAAAAAGATAAGGTTAGGAAATCTTGGGGTCAAATAACATACTGCCACGTGGAATAACTAAAAATCTATTAAAGCAGCAAACTAGCTAGTCGGTTCAGTTTATACGGGTTATGTCTACGTAAATTGGTCATTTGTCCAAAATTGATCAGGTTTGTCACTAGTCAACCCGCAGCTAACCGTAGGTGATTTCAAAATAGTCCAAAATTCTTTGAATTGGGTCGGGTCGGTCGGGTTAAGTGACTGATTCGGATATTTGCTCACTCCTAAACTTTGCAAAGGAGTTGGAAAAACGGACGATACTTATCTGAAGATTTGCTGATGAAACGATTGAATCTTACTATTGAAGGGGATCATATCCCGCATACGAATTCACATAATAAAGTTTTTTTTTAGATATTAAAAGTCATATAAATCATACAACATCGATCAAAAGAGGGTCAGATATACCTTGAATACACTAGAAAATCAAGGTCAAAACCCTAAGTGTTACCACTGAGCTTGCTACCCTGCCCTCACACCTACTGGCTGCCCCAGCCATCCGCTGCGCCTCTAATAGCCATGTGTTGATGTTGTTGCGTCCGTATGCTATGACTGCCTTGATGATGATGCAGCCGAGTGTTGCAGACACCTCTATTCTACTATACGGCCGCGGGTTATTACTGTGTAGGCTTGCCGCGGCTGCGGGTTGTTGTTGGGGGGATACTGCTTTGGATGTTTTTTCATAAAAACCTTAATCATAAATACTCTAGAACTTTGTTTTTCTTGTTTCCTAAACCCTTTGATCTTCTCTCATTTTTTCCTCAACCGTAACCAATCTTTTTAAAGTGTGGGCTCTCAGGTTTTCTCACAAAAATTCCGCAGATAATTAATAATACGAATTGACAAGCCACATATCATATATATAGGCTAGGTCTCAAGGATATGGATCTTAGGGAGTCCTAGTTTGGCTCTAATTAAATTACTAAAATCCCTAGTTATTTCATAACTTAATTTAATAATTTAATTAATCCAAATTAACTTTACTAAATAATTTAGATTGCACTCCAAAATAAAATGACTAAAATACCCTCACCGTTATTTTAATACCGCAATTAAAAACCCTCTACATGGATACCCATAATTAGGATTAGATTAATTAACTATCAACCAAATCATAATTTTTTCTACCCTTTACGATTCATAATTTATCTCCCATCTTAATCACCAAAACAATAAGTCTTCATTTCGATAAATAATTTACCAAAAAGATTGAATCCTGATTTCAAGAACTAAATGAATGAATTAACTCATAAGAGATACCCTCTCTTTCTTAGAAGAGCGTGAGATTTCCATTTTGAGAATTAAGTATTCCCACAGATTTAACAATGACCACTCAAGATATCGAGGTGTTGACCTCAATTAGCCTTATTCATTGGTAAATTAAAGTGAACAATGTCAATAACTTAAGTTCACCATTCTCTCAAGATTAAGAGGCAATTGAAAATAGCGATTGTAAGATTTCATCATAAAGTGATAACTTTATATGATATACTTTCTTACAACGATTTAATTCAATATATTTCATACTACACCAATACTTTAACTTAGAGTCACCTAATCTAATGGTTGAGATAAACCATCATATCATATTTAGGATCAATGATTAATATCTCCCGTGTGTAAATCTCATTTCTACACATTTACAGTATCTCTAGATAACTTAGGGACATATCATCTCATAATATATATGATAATATCCATTTCATCTCATGATATAACAGAACATCATCCAATGTATAATAAAAATAAATTATCATTCCAAATAATAATTAAATATTCAGATATGTGGCATAAAATTCCCAACAGATGCCATTTTGGTAAACTTTTGGACCTCCATCGCAGTTCTTAAGCTTTCTAGATCTGTTATTGAAACTATTTGTTCTGGGTTTGCTTCAATCCTTCGTCGAGTTACTAAGGGCCACAACAATTTTCCCAATCTAACTCCGAAGGCACAAATGGTTGCGTTCAAACTCAACTTGTGTTTCTTCAAGATCTGGAACACCTCAGCGAGGTCCCTCAGATGATTATGTTTCTCCTTGCTCTTGACCACTCATCGATGGAGGCATCCATGGTGTTCCCTATCAGATGCTCAAACATCTTGGTAATCATCCGCTGTAAGTGGCCCTAGTATTATTCAGCCCCAATGGCATGACTTTGTAACAAAAAATACCACGAGGAATGATTAATAAAGGATGTTTTTTCTTGGTCTGGCTCATGCATTGCTATCTGGTGATAACCTCGGTATGCATCTAAATATCTTATTTGAGTATGGCCCGAGGAAGAATCCACCAACTGGTCAATCTTGGCAATGAAAGATAATTTTTTGGACAAGCTCAGTTGAGACTTGTAAATTCAACACAAACTCTCCACTTTTCATTCTTTTTCTTTATCACCACTCTATTAGACAACTAGCTCGTGTATAGCAACTCCTTTTTTACATCCGCCTCATTTAGTTTATCGACATCCTCGATCACAACATCCATATGTTCAACCACTGACCTCCTGCCCTACTATTTGACAGGCCGAGCTTCTAGCACGACATTAAGCTCATGCTTGATAAATTCTGGATTAATCACGACCATCTCGTGGGGCCTCTAAGCAAACAATTCAACATATTTGTTTAGGAACTCAACAAGCTCGGTTCTCTCTCGCTCTTTCTAGTTCTAACCAATAAGAAAAAAAATTGTCCAAGCTTGGCTCATTGAGCTCATAAAAAATCAAGTACTCAACAACTTTCTCGGAGGAGATATGACCGACATCTTCGAGCACTTCCCTCTTCTCTTCTACGAACTACTTCTTTTTCACTATTGCCATAGTGTTCATTGTTTCTAAGTAACTCTATTGGGTCATAACTTGATCTTTGTACAACATTTCCTCACCCTTGAGGGCGATGAATTTGATTATTTGGTACATTGTAGAGGTAGACTCGCTCATCCTATGGACCCAATCTAGGCCAACATTAGCGTTATAGTGAGAGAGAATGTCTACCACAACAAACTCAGTCTCTAGTTGTTGGGAACCAACTTTTTAAAAAGATCATAGTATATCACCTTCTTTGAGTTATCGAAATCCACCAAAATTCGTTTAATGTTGTAAACCATGGGATTATTATAAGGATGTTGGACTCACTCCAGATCTACTCTGGTGAAGGTAATGCTTCCAGGCTCAAGTGAGCTCTTCTTTGGCTTCTTTACCACTAGTTGGGCCGAGAAAACCTCATGTACTTGATTGACTATATGGTGTTGGCCCAAAAGCAACTCAAGAGGGGCGTGAATTAGATCTTTCTAAATTAATAACAATTATGATAATTAAAACTTAATATAATTAATCAAGTTATAGATCAATTTATATGCAAAACAATATAAGCAAGATTGAAGGAAATCATAGAACAAGAAAGGACACAAAGATTTATA
>BRYF01000019.1:3450000-3452500 GCA_030159135.1 Actinidia polygama
CCCTTTTTTATTTTTCAGTTTCTACTATAGGCGTTCGAACGCTCCTTTTTGGAGTTCGAACACTTAGAAGGATTTTGTACATTGAGGGTTCGAACCCTCTTGCTTACAGTTCGGAACATGCGAGGCTTGAAATTTGAGCTTTTCGCCTTACCGTTCGAACGCTCCAAATGTGCTGTCAATGGGCGTTCGAACACCTAGGCAAAATGCTCGACCCTTCGAACGCTCGTCCCGGCGTTCGAACGCTAAGAAGGAAACTGGGCAGAAATCATAAGTTAAGGTTTAAATAAATTCTAACTTATTTTTTGTCTCTTTGACCATTAACTTCCTATAATTCACTTTGATTATCATTCACGGCGTAATTCACGGAGTTAATAGAGTTTAAGGATTCAGGGTGTTACACGATTCATAGCAAAGCATATAGAGTCTATAACAAGAGAATTCTAGTAGTTGAAGAATCGGTCCATATCACATTTGATGAACATAACTCCACATCTAGAAAAGTCATAAATGATGATGTAGATGAAGTTGAGCAAAACTTGAAAAAGTTACATTTACAACGAAGCTCAACGGAAAATCTACAAAAGGAGGATGAGGTACAAGAAACTCAATTAAATAAACAAAATGTCGATGAAAGTCTACTTAGGGAATGGAAGTTTGTGCCTAATTATCCTACCGAACAAATCCTAGGTGATCCCTCACAAGGGGTAAGAACACGTTCCTCTCTTAAAAAATTTTGTAATCACTTTGCATTCCTATCTGAAATAGAACCAGAACGTTTTGAAGATGCCAAAAATGACGAATTTTGGATAAATGCAATGCAAGAGGAACTTAACCAATTTGAAAAAAATGAGGTATGGCACCTTGTTCCTGGACCTAGAGATCACCCGGTTATTGAAACTAAATGGGTGTTTAGGAATAAAATAGATGAATCTGGTGTTGTTGTTAGGAACAAGGCTAGACTTGTTGCTCAAGGATATAGTCAAAAAGATGGTATAGATTTTGATAAAACATTTGCACCAATAGCTAGATTAGAAGCCATTAGGATGCTATTTGCATTTGCTTGTTTTAAAGACTTTAAACTTTTTCAAATGGACGTTAAAAGTGTTTTTCTAAATGACTACATAAACGAAGAAGTATATGTAGAGCAACCTCCTGGTTTTGAAGATCAGAAATTTTCAAATCATGTTTTCAAACTAACAAAAGATTTGTATGATTTAAAACAAGTCCCAAGAGCTTGGTATGAACGATTGAGCATATTTTTGATTGTCAAAGGGTTTTGAAGAGGAAAAAATGATACTACACTTTTCATAAAAATTGAAAACAATGACATGCTACTCGTACAAATTTATGTTGATAATATTATTTTCGGTGCTATTAAAGAATCTCTTTGCAAAGAATTTGCTACGTGTATGCAAGGAGAATTTGAAATGAGCATGATGAGAGAGTTAAATTACTTCCTTGGACTTCAAATAAAACAAATGAAGGAAGGCATTTTTATCAATCAAGCCAAATATATTAAAGAATTGATCAAAAAGATTGGCATGGAGGAGGCAAAGTGTAATACCCCTCATCCGTAAATCCCACTTAATCGCATGAATTACACTGCGTACGATAATTAGGGTGGACTAATTAAAGACAAGAGTCCAAAAGATCAGTTAAGCTAGCAAGTATTCAAAAGCCACAGACTTATGAATTTCTGCCCAGTTTCCTTCTTAGCGTTCGAACGCCAGGATGAGCGTTCGAACGGTCGAGCATTTTGCCTAGGCGTTCGAACGCCCATTGACAACACATTTGGAGCGTTCGAACGGTAAGGCCAAAAATCCAAGTTTCAAGTCTCGCATGTTTTGAACTGTAAGTAAGAGCTTTCGAACCCTGCCAAGCCAAATCCTTCTTAGTGTTCGAACGGTCTTTCGAACGCTAGATCCAGAAATCCTTCTTAGTGTTTGAACACTAAAAAGGGGCGTTCGAACGCCAACAGTAAAAGCAGGAAATAAAGAGAGGAATACGAAATTAGAATGTGGGAGCCACATGGGATAAAATCCTATGTGTCTCAGCTGATATATACACAGTAACACAAACACTCACCCTCACTCCTTCACACACACACACACGTACGAAAAGGGAGAGAGGGAAAAGAGAAGAGAGAAAAGAAAAGAAAATAGAGAAGGAAGGAGGAAGAAGCAAAGAGAAAGAGATTGGGGCTTAGGGAAGCTCAACAAAGCTAAAAGGAGCTTGGAAGGAGAGGTATAATCTCAAAAGCCCATGTATATATATGTATGTTGTATGTTAGGGTTTTGTTTGGTTTTGAAACTTAGATCTACTAAGTTAGATTTCAAACTAAAGTTCCATTTTAAGATATTGTAGTCTCCTCATGCTATTCTTCATGCCTTAAGAGTCTTATAAATATTTGAGTAGGTCTTGAGAAGTTTTAGTAAAATTTCCAAAGTCTAGATACTGTTTCTGTCACTGAATGCAGGGAGCGTTCGAACGCCCAAGAACA
>BRYF01000019.1:3485000-3487500 GCA_030159135.1 Actinidia polygama
TTTTGAAAACGTAAGCTAAAGCTTAGTGAATAACAACAGATGCATAAACGTAAAATACCATAAATCATTTTTATATCATACATAGCATAGCATAGAGTAAGCAATGTGAGCATCGCATAACATTTCTTGAACATTTAACTTTCATAAACATGGCATCACATGCTTTCATAAACATACATAGCATATCATAAAACGTAACAACCCGGCATGACATGATGACCATATAGGTCGGGTGGCTCTTTTGGCCGAGATATCCCTTTTTGTAGATGGCTTTATTTCACGTCCTCCCATCTACCTTTTAGGACTGGCTGACTTTGTTTAATTCCCGTCAGTGGAGACCCCGAGTGTCACATGCATATAATTTGAACATACTTGTTTTCGTATAAACCGAGCATCCATGGATTTTCATACATAACATAAACATTTGCATACTTTTGCAAGACATGGCATTTACATTGCAAATACATTTGATGCATTAAAAACATGGAAAACATTTGTATATACATAATATACTTTGAAAACGTTTTAAAAATATATAATTTTGTCCATAGCATCGTGTTACTCACCTGGATCTCCTTGGCTAGGTGTTAGACTTTGCGTTCCTATACATATAAGGGGCAATACGTCATTACTATGTTCAATAAGGCTAGCGTTTCAATTAAATTGATAAGATTCCTCGACTTGACTTACTTGCCTTCATTCTAGGTCTAACCATCTTGAACATGTGTCTTTAGTTCTCAAAAGGTAGTTAAAGGGTTTAACATGCTATGGTTGAATTTACTAAGTCTTAAGGGAAAAGACCAATTCTGCCTAAAAATGGTCTGGGCGTTCGAACGCTCAAAAGTGTTCTACCAGTGGCGTTCGAACGCTGGGCCATTCGAACCCTTTCCTGGGCGTTCGAACGCTATACCGTTCGAACGTTGTTCTTGGGCGTTCGAACGCTCCCTGCGTTCAGTGACATGAATAGTGACTGGTTCTTGAATTTTCTACCAAATCACTATCAACTAACTTGAATCTTTCCAATATTTTAAGGGTACAATACACCACTCAAAGACACTATCATACCTTAAAATGGGCCTTTAATTCGAAACCAAACTTAGTAGATCTAAGTTTCAAAATAAACTAAAAACCTAAGCATACATATATGTTCAAATGCATGGGTTATGTGTTTATACCTTTCTCAATGCTTCCTTGAGCTTACAAAAATGGCTTCCTAGCTTGAGTTGAGCTCTCCTCCCAAGCTCCAATCTCTCTCTCTTCTTCCTCTTCTTTCTTCTCTTTTCTCTCTTCTCTCTCCTCTCTCTCTCGACCATGTGTGTGAGTTGGAAGAGTAAGTGTGTATATATGGGTATATGTGTGGCTGTGAAAGGCTGAGTTGGGAATGATCCCATGTAGATTTCCCCATTTTAATTTCGTGTTCCCTTTTTCATCTTTCTGTTTCTACTATGGGCGTTCGAACGCTCCTTTTTGGCGTTCGAACGCTTAGAAGGATTCTGGGCAATGGCGTTCGAACCCTCTTGCTTACAGTTCGAAACATGCGAGACTTGAAATTGTGGGTTTTTGGCCTTACCGTTCGAACGCTCCAAATGTGCTGTCAATGGGCGTTTGAATGCCTAGGCAAAATGCTCGACCGTTCGAACGCTCATCCTGGCGTTCGAACGCTAAGAAGAATCCTGGGCAGAATTTATAAGTTTAGGACTTTTGAATATTGGCTAACCTAAATTGGTTCTTTTGGACCCTTAAACTTATATTACCCCCTCTAATTATTATACACGTCATAATATACGTAATTAATGGGATTTACGGATGCGGGGTGTTACATTCTCCCCTCCTTTATAAAAGTTTGTCCTCAAACTTGGTTAAGGTCATACTTCTGCTGCGCACTCTGATAAAATTCTCCGTGGAATTGTATACCTAGCTCATGATCGTCAATGCGTTTGATTGGGGTTAACCTTTCATTGCGACTGCCTTAACTGCCCTCTCAGTCTGGGCAGCCTACAATACGATTTGCCCCGTTTGGTACTATCCCAACCAAATCAGCTTTCCCCGAATTGCTTGGGTAGATGAAATTTTCAAAATGGTAAATGGAGATTGAATAAAGATGTTGATACTGAAGATCAAAATTGTTCAGTTCTTCTAATAACGTACTTCAATTATTACAACATTCATTCAAATAGGGACGGAAAACGTTCTCGCATCTCATCTTCTCGTTCCCAAGTTGATTTCCTCCTATGTGTGGTTCTGCCATAACACTCGTACTAAAGGAATGACCTTATTCCTAAGAACTTGGTCTCGGCGATCCACATTTTCTCCCGTAAGGGCTTCATATGGAGCCATTCGGATGCTCGCATGAAAATTGTTGTTGTAAGCGAACTTAACAAGTGGCAAATGCGTTTCCCAACTTCCTTGAAAGTCGAGAACACATAAGCTTAGCATATCCTCTAAGGTCTAAATTGTTCTCTCTGATTGTCCGTCTATTTGCGGATGAAAAGCGGTACTA
>BRYF01000019.1:3500000-3507500 GCA_030159135.1 Actinidia polygama
ACTTCCTGGAAAAATGGGTTTTTTGAAAACGTAAGCTAAAGCTTAGTGAATAACAACAGATGCATAAACGTAAAATACCATAAATCATTTTTATATCATACATAGCATAGCATAGAGTAAGCAATGTGAGCATCGCATAACATTTCTTGAACATTTAACTTTCATAAACATGGCATCACATGCTTTCATAAACATACATAGCATATCATAAAACGTAACAACCCGGCATGACATGATGACCATATAGGTCGGGTGGCTCTTTTGGCCGAGATATCCCTTTTTGTAGATGGCTTTATTTCACGTCCTCCCATCTACCTTTTAGGACTGGCTGACTTTGTTTAATTCCCGTCAGTGGGGACCCCGAGTGTCACATGCATATAATTTGAACATACTTGTTTTCGTATAAACCGAGCATCCATGGATTTTCATACATAACATAAACATTTGCATACTTTTGCAAGACATGGCATTTACATTGCAAATACATTTGATGCATTAAAAACATGGAAAACATTTGTATATACATAATATACTTTGAAAACGTTTTAAAAATATATAATTTTGTCCATAGCATCGTGTTACTCACCTGGATCTCCTTGGCTAGGTGTTAGACTTTGCGTTCCTACACATATAAGGGGCAATACGTCATTACTATGTTCAATAAGGCTAGCGTTTCAATTAAATTGATAAGATTCCTCGACTTGACTTACTTGCCTTCATTCTAGGTCTAACCATCTTGAACATGTGTCTTTAGTTCTCAAAAGGTAGTTAAAGGGTTTAACATGCTATGGTTGAATTTACTAAGTCTTAAGGGAAAAGACCAATTCTGCCTAAAAATGGTCTGGGCGTTCGAACGCTCAAAAGTGTTCTACCAGTGGCGTTCGAACGCTGGGCCATTCGAACCCTTTCCTGGGCGTTCGAACGCTATACCGTTCGAACGTTGTTCTTGGGCGTTCGAACGCTCCCTGCGTTCAGTGACATGAATAGTGACTGGTTCTTGAATTTTCTACCAAATCACTATCAACTAACTTGAATCTTTCCAATATTTTAAGGGTACAATACACCACTCAAAGACACTATCATACCTTAAAATGGGCCTTTAATTCGAAACCAAACTTAGTAGATCTAAGTTTCAAAATAAACTAAAAACCTAAGCATACATATATGTTCAAATGCATGGGTTATGTGTTTATACCTTTCTCAATGCTTCCTTGAGCTTACAAAAATGGCTTCCTAGCTTGAGTTGAGCTCTCCTCCCAAGCTCCAATCTCTCTCTCTTCTTCCTCTTCTTTCTTCTCTTTTCTCTCTTCTCTCTCCTCTCTCTCTCGACCATGTGTGTGAGTTGGAAGAGTAAGTGTGTATATATGGGTATATGTGTGGCTGTGAAAGGCTGAGTTGGGAATGATCCCATGTAGATTTCCCCATTTTAATTTCGTGTTCCCTTTTTCATCTTTCTGTTTCTACTATGGGCGTTCGAACGCTCCTTTTTGGCGTTCGAACGCTTAGAAGGATTCTGGGCAATGGCGTTCGAACCCTCTTGCTTACAGTTCGAAACATGCGAGACTTGAAATTGTGGGTTTTTGGCCTTACCGTTCGAACGCTCCAAATGTGCTGTCAATGGGCGTTTGAATGCCTAGGCAAAATGCTCGACCGTTCGAACGCTCATCCTGGCGTTCGAACGCTAAGAAGAATCCTGGGCAGAATTTATAAGTTTAGGATTTTTGAATATTGGCTAACCTAAATTGGTTCTTTTGGACCCTTAAACTTATATTACCCCCTCTAATTATTATACACGTCATAATATACGTAATTAATGGGATTTACGGATGCGGGGTGTTACACCGATTCTTCAACTACTAGAGTCCTCTTATTATGGACCATATATGCTTTACTATGAATTGAATAACCTAAAAATATGCCATCATCGGCTTTGGCATCAAACTTACTGAGATTATCTTTGTTATTATTCAATACAAATCATTTGCATCCAAAAGCTCTAAAATATGAAACATTAGGCTTTTTGTTTTCCAAAAGCTCATAGGGGGGTTTGTTTAACATTTTTCTAAACAAAATTGGATTTAAAACATAACAAGAGGTATTGACCGCTTCGGCCCAAAAATATTTTGGCAAACTATTTTCGCAAAGCATGATTCTTCTCATTTCTTGCAAAACTCTATTTTTTCTTTCAACAATCCTATTTTGTTGAGATATTCTAGGGGCCAAAAAATTATGGTCTAAACCATTTTTATCATAAAATATTTCAAAGGATTTGCAATCAAATTTCCCTCCATGATCGGTTCTAATTGAGGCAATTGAATATCCTCTTTCATTTTGAACCTTTCTATAATTTTTTGTGAAAAAATCAATTGTTTCATCCTTATAAGCTAAGAAGAATGTACATATAAATCTTGAATAGTTATCAACAATAATAAGTGCATATTATTTTTCACCAAGATTTAAAGTCTCATTATGTTAATTGTCTAATTTAATTACCATTTAATGTGTCTAATCTAAGAGTCATAAGTATGTATAAGGTATCGGTGGTGAATTGGGTACTAGACAACTCGATTGAGATTCAAATTTATAAAAATATTGGATTTAAATTGATTGGAAACATTCTGGACTGATCGGGGACAAGATGGATCAGTTTCGGACAAGTCAAAAGGTTTTGAGATGAAGCTGGACCGGTCGGGGAAGTGATGGACCGGTTGAGGATAGTCAGTAGGTTTTCTGGAAATGCTCGACCGGTCGGGAAAAAGCTGGACCGGTCGAGGACGAGACATATTTTCTATCTTAACTTACAAGCCTATTTTGAGCTATTAAACCTTTAAATTAGGAACAACTCATAAATAAAAAGTTGTAGGTATTTGAAATATATTTCATATGAGACTTGAATCAAGTCAAACGGATGTTGTATGAGAGAGTTATATCTAAAATACTAACGGATGTTTTCACAAAAACACAAATTTCCCGTCTTGAATTCAAAGCACGTTTTGAGATAATAAACGTCTCAATTAGGAAAAATACATAAAATAAAAGTTATAGGTATTTGAAATATATTTCATATGAAACTTTAATCAAGTCAAACGGGTGTCGTATGAAAGAGTTACGTCCAAAATACTAATGGATGTTTTGACAAAAACACAGATTTCCCGTCTTGATTTCAAAACACGTTTTGAGATACTAAACGTATAAATTAGGAAAAATACATAAAATTAAAGTTATAGGTAGTGAAATATCTTTCATATGAAACTTTAATCAAGTCAAACAGATGTTTTATGAGAGAGTTATGAGCAAAAGACTAATGGATTGTTTTGACAAAAATAAAACTTAACTTTTAATCAAATTTTAATCCTACCACGACGCATTCGTAACCTATTTTCATCGTATTTTTAGACTTTAATCCATTATGTAACATGTTAGAAGTTTACAAAGATTACAAAAAAACTAAGAGACTCGGGAAAACGATTAGCTGGAACGTAAGAGAATTTTTTCTCTATTTCTATTTCTCTATCTTTTTCCTTCTTCTTCTTTCTCTTCCTCTTCTTCCCCTTTTTATTTTTGCAGAACTTCTCTTTTTTCTTTCTTTTCCTTCTTCTCCCTCTCTCTATTCCTCTCTCTCTCTCTTTCTCTCCGTGAGTTGTGTGTTGTGTGTTGTGTGTTTGTGTCTGATGGGGGAAAGTATGGGTTTGGCTGATTTTAGGGGTTGGGTAGGTGGTTAGGTGGAGAGCCACTTCTCTACTATGTGGTCTACATGGTCCATTCCATGTGTGGCTGACACGTGTTCCAAAAGTGGGACATATGCTTAGCTTTCTATTCGGTTTATCAGAAAATTTTATTCGGGTATAACTTTTGTTATCATAAAAATATTAAACTGCTATTAGAATAATTATATTTTTATCCTTGTTATATAAAAAAATTTAATTTATGGATCGGGGTATTACATTCTCCCCACCTTAGGAAGTTTGGTCCTCCAAACTTACATCGTTTCTCAATCAGTTACCGTATCCATGACTAAACTTGATCTATATTAGCAATTCTACTAATATCATGACAACAAGTCATAATTTAAAATTCTACCATGTTCAAATAGGTGCAGATATTTTTGCCGCATATTGCTCTCTTTTTCCCAAATTACTTCTCCCGTCGTCTAATTCTCCCATTAAACCTTGACCAACAGAATTTTTTTTTCTAAATTGTTTAATCCGTCATGATCCTCACTAGTCATTACTCATATTGACAGTTTCTTTCCAACTCCATTAGTGGCTATTCCAACACGTGAGTTGGATCCGCTACATACTTTCTAAGTGTTGATATGTGAAATATGTCCTGCACATTTGCAAACTCTAGGGATAAGGCTAGCCAATACGCAACCAGTCCTATCTTCTCTAGAATTTCAAATGGCCCCACATATCATAGATTTAATTTTCATTTCTTTCCGAATCTCACTAGTCCCTTCGTTTGTGAGACTTTCACGAATACCCGATCATCTTCTTTGAATTCTAACTCTCTTCTATTAGCATTCGCATAACTCTTCTTCCGATCTTGTGCAACCTTCAATCGATCTTGAATCATTTAGATATTTCTTGTCGTTTCTAACACGATATCTGGCCCAGTAATTTCTGCCTCTCCAACCTCTGTCTAACAAGATGGTGATTTACACTTCTTGCCGTATAATGCCTCAAAAAGTGCCATGCCAATACTTTTGTTTGGTAGCTATTGTTGTAGGTGAATTCTGCCAAAGGTAGATGTTCTTCCCAACTGCCTTGAAATTCCATCTCTTCTAGCGTCTGCATGGTCCTTTTCGATTGCCCTTCAATCTGCGGGTGAAAAGCGGTGCTGAAATTCAATTTTGTCCCCATTTCCTTTTGTAACGATTTCCAGAATCTCGATACGAATCTTGGATCTCGATCCAATGTGATTGATACTAGAGCTCCATGCAGTCATACGATCTCTTTCGTGTAGGTAGCCGCCATTTGATCCATTGTGTGTGTATTCCTGATTGGAATAAAGTGTGTCGTCTTGGTCAAATGATCGACTATGACCCAAATCGAATTGTTCCCTTTTACCGTACGGGAAAAGTCTACAACGTAATCCATCGTGATATCCTCCCATTTCCACTTTGATACTGGTAGTAGTTAAAGTAATTCTCGTTGGTTTCTGGTGTACAACCTTGATCCGTTGACATTGCAACCATCGGTCGACGTGTTCCTTGATGTCCCATTTCATGCCCATCCACCAATACATCTTCTTCAAATCTTGGTACATCTTCATCATTCTCGGGTGAATTGCCCACTTTGACTCGTGTCTCTCGTCCATTATCCGTTGCTTGATGTCGGAAACGTTTGGTATGCATATTCTATTTTGAAATTTAAAAACAACACCTTCGATCATTTTAAATTCCGAATTCAGCCTTGCCGCCAGATTGTTGTTAATCTTCTTGAGTTTGGTGTCCTCCATTTGCCTCTATTTGATTTCTTCCAAGATTGCCAGTTCCATAACCATCGCCGCGCATATGCCTTCTATTCCCTAAGATACAACTTCTAGTTCCAACTTCTCCGTTTCTCTGAGTAGACCACGTTGCTCCGTCAATAAAATGTTAAATTTCCCGGTTGCCTTTTGACTCAAAGCGTCTGCTACAACGTTTGCCTTTCCAAGATGATATTGAATGTTGATGTCGTAATCCTTCATCAGCTCCAACCGTTTTCGTTGTCTAAGATTTAGCTTCTTCTGCGTATAAACGTACTTCAAACTTTTGTGATCGATGTGGACCTCGCATTTTACTCTATACAAGTAATGTCGCCAATTCTTCAAAGCAAAGATAATCGCTGCTAACTCCAGGTTGTGAGTAGGATATTTCTTCTCGTGTGGCCTCAATTGTCATGACGCATAAGCGATAACCTTTCCATGTTGCATCAAAACGCATCCAAGCCCTTAGTGTGACGCATCACGGTAAATTGAAAATTCTTGTGTGCCCTCCGGTAGTGCAAGTATTAGCGCTGTAGTAAGCCTCCTCTTCAACTCTTGAAAGCCTCGCTCATGTTTCTCTGTCCAAACGAATGGTTCTCCTTTGCAATTCAACTCCGTCAATGGTACTGCAATCTTTGAAAAGTCTTGAACAAATCTTCTATAATAACCAACAAGTCCTAAAAAGTTTCGAATTTCAAACACTGTCGTTGGTTGTGGCCAATTCACGATTGCTTCAATTTTCTATGAGTCTACCGAAATCCCATCTCCGCTGATAATGTGCCCCAAAAATATCATACTATCAAGCCAGAATTCGCACTTCTTGAATTTGGCATACAGTTCTTAGCCCATTAGTGTCTGCAACACAATCTTCAAGTGTTCTGCATGTTGTTCCTCATTTCTTGAATAGATAAGGATGTCGTCAATGAATACGATCACGAACTCGTCTAAGTAATTTTTGAAAACGCGATTCATTAAATCCATGAATGCTGCCGGCGCATTAGTCACTCCAAATGGCATCACTAAAAACCCGTAATGTCCATATCGGGTCCGAAAAATCGTCTTCTCAATGTCTTCTGCCTTCACCTTGAGTTGATGGTAGCCTGAACGCAAGTCAATCTTTGAAAATACTCGAGCCCCTTGTAGTTGGTTGAATGAATTATCGATTCTTGGTAATGAATATTTATTCTTAATGGTAACTTTGTTCAATTCGCGGTAGTCGATACATAATCTCATCATCCCATCTTTCTTCTTCATAAATAACACCGGTGCTCCCCACGGTGACGAACTCAGTCATATGAAATTTTTATTTAACAATTCTTGCAATTGTGTTTTTAACTCTTTCAGCTCTGCATGAGCTATACGGTATAGTATTTTAGAAATTGGGTAATTTCCAAGCGTAATCCCTATGGAAAAAAAATTGATCTCTCTATTTATAGGCATTCCTAACAACTCCTTCAAAAATACTTTAGAAAAATCATGAACTATAGGAATATTAGTTGTAGATAAATCTTTTAACGAAGATTACACTACATCATAAAAAAAATATCTCCAATAACCCTTTAGTAAGTGTCGTTGGGCACAAGACATGGATATAAAATATGGGGGAATGGTTACCCTCTCTCCCTCAAATCGAACTACTTTTTGTTCTAAGTTCTGAAAGGTTACACATTTATTTGAACAATGAATTATAGCCCCACTATTGGATAACTAATCCATTCCTAACATGGCATCAAAGTGTCCTATTTCCAATTATATTAAATCTATATGTATAACTGTATCGTTAATACAAATACTACAATTTTGATATACGATTGAGCAAACCATGCTTTTATTCATAGGTTGTAACACTACTAACTCATACCTTAACGGTTCATGTTCCTTATTCATTTTACTCACAATTTGTGTGGACATAAATGTATGTGTAAAATCACTGGCGCTCTCCTCGGTGACAAATGAAACCCTTGTCTAACAACTCTTGTAGTTGCAACTTCAACTCTTTTAATTCTGTAGGAGCGTACGATATGGTACTTT
>BRYF01000019.1:3515000-3520000 GCA_030159135.1 Actinidia polygama
TCTTGAAGTGTATACTGATCATCAAAGCTTGAAATACTTGTTTACGCAGTGGGATTTGAATGCTAGATAGAGGAGGTGGATTAAACTAATCAAAGACTATGAATGTGTAATCCATTATCATCCGGGAAGAGCTAATGTGGTGGCCGATGCTTTAAGTAAGAAATCTGCAGAAAGACTAGCTTGTATCAAGTGTTGTCGGGCAAAATTATGTGCGGAAATGACCTACTTGGGGGTAGAGTTTGAACAACACAGTACGGATGTCGTGATAGCCCATTTTCAAGTAAGACCTTTACTACTTGATCGAGTTCGGGAACTTCAATTGCAAGATGAACAGTTGAAGAAGATTAGATAGCAAGTTATGAATAAGGTGAGTACTGATTTTTCACTACTTAGTGATGGTACTTTGATGTTTGGGAATCGGTTTTGTATACCAAACGAGTTAGTGTTAAAAAACAACATTCTAAAATAAGCACATCAGTCGTTGTATGTTATACATCTGGAGAGTACAAAGATGTATAAAGATCTTTGAGAAATTTATTAGTGGTCAGGTATGAAAAAGGACATTGTAGAATTTGTGGCCAAATGCTTAACTTGTCAATAGATGAAAGCTGAACATCAGAAACCAGCAAGTTTGTTGCAACCTCTTTCAATTTCACAATGGAAATAGGAACATATAACCGTGAATTTTGTGGTGGGACTTCCAAAAACTTCTACTAGTTTTGATCTTATTTTGGTGATTGTTGATAGATTGACTAAGTCAACTCATTTTCTTCCAGTAAAGATGACTTATGAGCTGACTTATACGCTTCATAGATATGCAAAACTTTATGTGAATAAGATTTTGAGAATGCATGGAGCACCAGTGTTTATTATTTCAAACAGGGATCCAAGATTTACTTCTAGATTTTGGCCAAGTCTTCAACAAGCTATGGGAATAATATTGAAATTTAATATTGTATCATCCTCAGATAGATGGACAATCTGAGAGGACCATTTAGACTTTGGAAGATATGTTAAGGGCTTGTATGCTGGATTTCAAAGGTAACTAGAATGATTACATTGCTTTGATGGAGTTTTCTTATAACAATAGTATGGTAGAAGGTGTAGAACTCCAGTATGTTGGACTGAAGTAGGTGAAATACAATTATTGAGTCCAGAAATGATCCATGACGCAACAAAGAAGACCAAAACAGTTCATGAACATTTGAACGTTGCACAAAGTAGACAGAAGAGTTATGTTAATAATCGCCGACGTGAACTTAAATTTGAGGCATTGTATGGTAGAAGGTGTAGAACTTCAGTATGTTGGACTGAAGTAGGTGAAATACAATTATTGAGTCCAAAAATGATCCATGACACAACGAAGAAGATCAAAACAGTTCATGAACATTTGAAGGTTGCACAAAGTAGACAGAAGAGTTATGTTGATAATCGCCGACGTGAACTTAAATTTGAGGTAGAATATCAAGTATTCTTGAAAGTTTCTCCATGGAAAGGGGTGTTGCGATTTGGGAGGAGAGGTAAATTGAATCCAATATATATTGGTCCATATACCATACTGGAGAGAGTTGGCATGACAACTTATAGACTGGATCTACAACTAGAGATGTCCAAGCTACATAATGTATTCCATATATCTATGTTGAGAAAATATGTAGCGGATCCATCACATGTGTTGGTACAACAACTAATGGAGTTAGAGGATGATCTAAGCTATGTTGAAGAGCCAATTCAAATTCTAGACCGACGAGAACAAGTCCTTCGGAACAAGGTGATACCATTGGTGAAAGTTCTTTGGAGGAGCCAAAAGGTAGAGGAAGCTACATGGAAAAGTGAGGAGTATATGCGAGGACAATATCCATACCTATTTCTATCACCAGGTATGAGAATTTCGGGACAAAGTTCTTTAAGGCGGGAAGAGTTGTGAGACTCTAAACCCCTAAATCTTATAATTAGCTTAATTTCATGCATATATAAGATGATTAGGCTAATTGAGGTATTTCATTAGCTTAATTTAATGAGTGTGAGTTATGGTGAGAATTTCATATTTTTTTAAGTATGATTAATGTGTGATTAGTGTGCGATTAAGTATGTTAATCCATGATTAATCATGATTAATTAGCTTAATTAGGATTAATTATGATAAGTAAGTGAATTAGTGAGGTGCTTTAGACACCTAGGAGTGTGGAAGCCTGCGTGTGAATGTGTGGAGTGTGTGTGTGAATGTGTGAAGTGTGTGGGAGTATGTGTGTATGTGTATGTGTGTGCCATGCAAGCAAAATAGATACAACTTTGTATTTATTATGGCTACCATAGAGAGGGGAGAAAGAGAGATAAAGGAGGAGCTAGGAGAGAGAAGTGAGGTGTGCTTGGGTTTCATTGTGTGAAAGAAAGAAGAGAGAAGAAAAGAGAGGGAAGTAAGAGAGGATTGGAAGAGAAAGTTTGCTTTCATCATAATAGGTAACATTTCATTTTATTCTATGGTATTTAATTAAATTTCTAGCATCCGTGTGTGTGTTATTGCCATGGAAAATGGAGGAAGGAGGGAAAAGGTGGAAAGAGACTAGGGTTTCCATGGGAGAAACCCAATTCATGCATGTTTTGTGAGTTTTAGCCCACTAATTTTTTGTTCATAGCCTTTTCACATTTTGTAACATTAGAACTCATATGGGAGTATATTGAAGTGATTTGGGGTTGGATGACCTAGCATACGAGGACTCCATTTCTGAACCAGGGACATGACAGACCGTTCAAACGCTGCGCAGGGCGTTCGAATGCTAAGGCCAAATGGGGAAAATCAAACTTCTGGGCGTTCGAACGCTGCATTTGAACGCCAGGCTTGGGCGGGTAGCGTTCGAACGCTGCGTTCGAATGCCAAGCCGATAAAGCTTAGGGTTCAAATGCCACTGTGCAGCGTTCGACAATCCCAAAAGTTGAAAAACAACCATAAGCCTTAGTGTTCGAACGTCAGGCTTTGTGAGGGTAGCGTTCGAACGCTACAAGGGGCGTTCGAATACCAGAAGCTTCTTTGGGCAATTTTGAGCTTAGAATTTAGAGATGTCTAGGCCTATTATGCAACACTTTGATATATGACATTAAGGCTTAATACATCACCTTGATGCATTGCATGGGGGCTTGAGAGGGGATAGAATATTGGCTTAACAACTTTTGAATACCTAGGCCTATGTTGGATAACCTTGATGCATCGCATTAATGCATTGCATTGGAAAGGGGTATTGGATTTGTAAGTACTAGTTAAGCCCATTTAAGCTTAAATACGCTGCATATGAAGTGTGTGTGGATGGTGTATATTGTTATTATTAATGATTTATACATTGTATTCGAGCACTGATGAAAATGTGAATGATAGGAGCTAAGGAATGGGAAAGACCTTCGGGGCAAGCTAAAGTATAGCCTAATGCGGTGTGAGTGCAGTGACAGGTGGGAATAAAATATATGATAATCCTATTCATATTGAATTGCTTGTCTTTTATATGATTGTTGATGATGATTATATCTATGAGGTGATTATGGTGATCCTAAATGAGGTGATGGGGCAACGCATATCATTTATCTTGTGTGCTTGCATTGCAATGGAGAAAGTTAACCACGGTGGGTTAACTAAGGCTTAGTCATGGTGGACTAGCCTAGGGGTGCCATAGTGGGCGTTCCTTGATAACGAGCCGTCGATATTTGGGCCAATATTATCAAAACTTGCGCGCACATGTAGGTGATGCATCATTGCATTGTTGATCTTTATTTATGAATATTTATGATGGATGGTATTTCTATATCATTATATATGAATTAGATTATCTATCGTGAGCATGTTGATTGTTAGCTCATGCCCACACAGATTGTTTTGGCAGGTAAGGAGATATGGATAGATGTCTGATTCACTATGGTTGTGGTCCTAGACGTGGTGACTTTCCTAATGGGTTGGAATGTCATTGACAGGACGCCTTTATATAGTTTTGTTTAGTTTTGTGTCGGTTGTATAAATGTTTTATGTTTTAAAGACAATGTGTTTGTATTTCACTTCATAATGTATGTTTATCTTGTGTTTTTGATTTTAATTTTTACTGTATGCTAATAGTGTAATCTTTTTGTAATTGAGTATTGTGGTGGATACATGAGTCGTTCGCAGACATGGTGACCTGTGCGATCACATCCCATCTAATTAGTATTAATTATGCTTAATTAGGTTGGGAGTGTGACAGTCCACATGTGTCGACACTTTATAAATCAGGTATCGACATTTCCTGTACTCTATGTAACACCCCGAATCCTTAAACTCCATTAACTCCGTGAATTTCGCCGTGAATGATAATCAAAGTAGATTATAGGAAGTTAGTAGTCGAAGAAACCAAATGTAAGTTAGAATTTATTTAAAGCCTTAAACTTGTAATTTCTGCCCAGATTTCCTTTAGGCGTTCGAACGCCCTATATGGGAGTTCGAACGCTAAGACAAAAAATCAGATTTTAAGCTCTCGCACGTTTCGAACTGTAAGCAGGGAGTTCGAACCCTGGTGAACCAAATTCCTTCTTAGCGTTCGAACTGGCGTTCAAACGCCAGTGTCAAAAATCCTTCTTAGCATTCGAACGCCAACAGTGAAAAAATGGAAAAATAAAAAGGAACACAAGATTAAATAAATGACGAATCACATGGGATCATTTCCCAACTCAATATTTATAGCCACACATACATCATACATATACACACACACACGGTCAAAGAGAGAGAGGAGAGAGAAGAGAGAAAAGAGAGAAAAGGAAGAGAAGAGAAGGAAGAAGAAAGAAAGGAAAAAAGAGCTTGGGAAAGCTCAAAAGACTCCATAGTGAAGCTCAAGGGAAGCTTGAAAAGAAGGTATAACCTCAAAACCTCTAAATATATGTATATATGTATAGTTTAGGATTTTACCTTAACTTTAATCTTAGATCTAGTATGTTAGGGTCACTTTTGAAAGGTAAATTTGAGATATTATAACCTCCTTGAGTCC